>JAODGC010012791.1:6544-17336 GCA_027574925.1 Ecitoglossa quadriceps | reverse complement strand
TACATTTAATGCAATTTCGCGAATGCGTCCATCAACGTCATTTAGAATTCTATATGCAAATATGGAAATTCAATTGGTTATGATTCTCTCTAACAAATTACTAACACCAAAAACGAAACGTCCAACAACACAAGCTTCTTTTTTTCCTTTTCAAATGTCACACAAAATATGAGTTGAAATTCCTTTGCCACAAAAAGCACTCTATTGGTTATTTACTTTCATCCAATGCAACATTTTAATTATTTTTAATGGATGTTGCATTTGGCAGATTGCAGTGAACATCAAATCTGCCACATGTAAAACAAATCACGTATTTAACTACTTTTATAAATACTCCTTGTCAATTATCTATGCTGATCAAAGCGTCTCTGTCAGCTTCAGTCGGCGTTAATGGAAGCGGTGTTGGCGGCGGCAGTCGTGGCACTCTCACATCCGCAATTCTGACATGGTGCCACATTCGATAATCGCCCAATGCGATAATATTCCACGCATGATTCGTATAAGTGATAAATCCATGTTTTTTGAGCCGCGCGGCAGTTTAACGCCTGGAAATGACAATGTTCCCATTTTTGAGGCGCTTTTATTTTGCAGGATGCGTTAAATGGAAAAAACGCATTGCTAGCAGTTTTATGTTGGGAATTCGACGCATTATTTTATTTCCATTGCGATATTTCGTACATGTCAGGATGATGATGAAATAAATTGCCATGGAACGCACAGGTGTGATGTTGGAGTGTTTTTTGTGAAATGATTATGCTTGCATTCGAAAAGCCAATCAATCAAAAACATGGATAAATATACAAAGCTTGACATTATTTATAAAAAACGAAATAAAATCGTTTTACTATTTGTAATGCTGTACAGAGTGAGAAATTAGTTCAAAAAGCGTTTCAATAGTTTTCATCACTAAATCACTAATTTCTCTTCTTTAGAGTATCATAAAGTTTACAAAATTAATGGCAAAATAAAGCACAAACATCACCCTATCAATGGTATTAAAATGACTGTATAATATTGATTGAAAGTTGCTTAAAGTGAATTAAATCCAAACCACAACAGATGGAGCGGAGTTGTTTTTTATTCGAAGCAAGAAGTTAAACACAAGATTTGAGGTATTAGTTTATTTGTTTATATCTAGTTTAAAAGCATAATTTAATTAAAATTTAATGTACTTTTAATTGCTTGTTATATAATTGAAATATATTTTGTTGTTACTAAGTTATCCACATTTTAGTTGAGCAAAAACAATGCTGTGACTACAGATATTAGTCACTACCTATTTGTAAAAACCACAATAACGCAAAAAATAATGCATATTTTATATTAATTGTTACTTTTCTAAGAAACCACATTTATATACTTTATTCCTACGGCATATGAACTCTTCCGAAATTTAATTAATTCTAAAATTCGAATTTTTTTCTTGAAAACATTTTAAAAGATACAATTAATATCATGCTTGTATTTACAGCATAGTAAATACAAAGCAAATTTTATTAAATGTGTTAACAACTAAACAATTAATATCTGATTACCCCCACCGTATAATTCTACCCGATTGCAAACCCACCCGCCCGCTAATCGTAAAAATGTCAAAATTACTAATTCGTCCTGCAATATGCAGGTGCATAGCATACACTGCACACACCCTCATATGTCTCTGCAAAAGGCGCCCTTTGATTATTATCCCAACCGCAATCAATTTTAAATAGTTAATGAACGCACGTTGGCGCCGCCGCGTTTCATTATTTATTCCGTCCTGCTGCGCCTGCCGTCGATGCAGGGACAAAAAAGAAACAAATTCCGCTTGATTCGTATTGATAATTATTGTTTCGTGGCTAGGTCCACTTTATAATCAAACGATATTAATTTACATTTGGAATTTATTGCGTTGACAGTAGAGGTTCCGATTTAGGCAGAGCTTGAAGCAAATGTTTGACATAGTTGTGGTGCAATGTTCTTGTTATGGCTTTAGGAGGAAATTGGAAACCATTTTGATGAGGAAAAACTTGTTTTTGTTTACTGGGAAAGTTGAAATTGATACAAGTAGAGAAGAATTGAGGTTACTTTCCGACTTGATTCAGTGAGGCTCACGTCTTAAGCTCACGTAGTTCAGTTTTATTGTTACTCTAACGACAAGTAATCATAATCCAAGCGTAGATGTTACAGTACTATTAAGGAAATAAACATCTCACAATTACAAAATTAAAGACAGAAATTCACTAAAAATTGTACAGAAAACTGAAATCAATGAAGCTCAACTTTAGGAGTATAACGATATAAAGAGCAAGCCACAAACAAGCTTATTGGACAAACAAGTAAATATCTTTTTGTAAATTATTACTTTATGTAGTATCACCCAAGATCTAACTAACCTTAGCTCTATTCTGAAATCTATATTGATTCACTATGGACACATTGTATAAAGTAATAAAAGCAGTATGAATTTAGTCAATGCTAATTTTAAGAATTTTTGCTTAATTTCTACTGGTTTTCTATGTTTGTACACTCAGGATGTTGTTATATTATGTTAGTATTTATTGTATCCCCCTGTATAACTTGTTGTGATGGGTTATGAGCAATTTCCACCATTGAAAAGCATTTTTTTTTGATTTACGATTTGCTGCCACTGCCCTTGTTTTTACCTTGCTACCAATCCTGGAATCACCAACGATGGCCAGACAGGAGCCACAAGGAGCAAAGGATTTTTATTATTATTTCACTGCGTTTTGCGCGTTGCAGCATGTAGTATCAGGCAATCTAAGTGCAATGTAAGTCGTCGGCCAGCAGTACCATAAAAGAAGCAGAAGAGGAGGAAATGCTGCCAGACAGACACAAATTACACTAAATGTATTTTCCTAGCATAGACAAGGACGTTTTATTTATGTCGGTATCTTTATTACTAGACAAATTATCCAACAGAGGAAATAATTCATTTCCTTTTTGGAACTATGTTATTGTCAGTGTTTTATTATCTTTCAAATGGTATCAAAGATGTAATTTGAATAGTCTAACTGTAACTCATTTTCTTACCACTTAGACAGTTTTGTTCTTGTGCTGACTTGTTCAGACTTATCCATCTGCCTAGATGAATTTCCCTTGTGTATGCATCCTCCCTGCTTGAGATCATCTCAAACTCCAGCTGGTAACAACCTAGGAAGGAATGGGAAAGAAGGGTAAAGTGAGTTTTACGAATAAAGCTCTTTTGTAGCGTTGCTATGTGTGGACGGCACAAAGTATGTGTCGTGCAGAGTGAAGGACTTGCGAAGAGTAAAGTTGACATACCACTGAAAATAGATCTCTGTCTCTTTCGGCAAGCACAGTCTGGATCTAGACAGCAAAGTAGGCAACGTTCTGTAACAGGAAAATAAGACATACGAAAACAAGCAGCAGGAATGAACATCAACATAAACGGAAACACACTGGGGTTTAGAAAAATGAGCGAAAGGCAAAAGAAGGGGGAGAAAATTGGAAGCAGCAACAAGCGTAACTAATAACATGGTGACATTGTGACCCAAGGAAAAAAATGAGAAGAAGGACTTGACTGAATATTATCAAATTCAGCTTTTTTAGGGATAATATTGTGTAATTAAATATTTATATCAAAATAACTGAATTGGTGTCAAATTATTTTCTCAAACATTTTCAAACTTACCACTAGAGGGAACTAAACTCAGTCAGAATGTTGGAATCTTCTAGGAATGATAACTTGATAAATCAGTAATGAATGTTGTCCAACTAACAAGGGATAAGATCAAAAAAAATAGTAAACGTTAGTTGCAAATATTAGGTTAGTACAAAATTAGTTGGGGACCCCTCCGTAACCTAAAATGATACCAAGTTTCTTAGCCCTAGGTTTTTACCTCTACCAATCTTACACTGCTCTACCCTCGCATTAAAAATACCTTAACCTTAATATTGGCAACCTCCTCCTCATTCTAATAGTGTAAACCATTTTCCTCTCATAGTAGGGCTTGATTTTTAACTCGTAAGAAATGTCATTATCAACACGAGACCAATATTTTTGTCTTTATTTGTCGAGCACTGTTATTACTCATGTATTGGATATTACATAGTTGGATAATTGGTGATTGTAGAAGCAGATTTGCGGAGATCAAACCCAGGACGCTAGCAAATGCGTTGACAGGATGACATGTGTCTTGCTGCGTGCTTGTGACTATAATCTAAGCCGTGACCATTAGCAAACAATCAGTGCTTGACAATCCTTTAGGAATACAATGGATGTGGTATTAGTTGTAATATTGGGAAGGTGATTGAATCACCATCACTAGCCAATTGTTGAGACTAGTGATGATGATGTAGGTAATAATGGTAAAGAAATAAATAAAATGGGTTTGTACTAAATTTCTAGGTTAGTTGTTGTAATCCAGATACAGTCTTTATCAAATTTTAATGAAAAATCATTGCCTTAAGCTGGTTTAGCATATTTTTTGCTATGTGTTCACCAATTTTTACCACCCTCAATTGTGCCACCCTTGGTGTTTCAGTGTTTTTCTCTCGATGTGTATTGGGTTATCCTTGATGGTTTTGCACTACACCGCCACATTGTCGTTCTGTGCGTGCGATAATTGCCGCTTTTGTGCCAGGCGCCAAACAAAACGATATAAATTATTGTATGCACCGCATTGTGCCCGCCGCGGGCCCCCTTGCGCCTCCCACCCCCGCCGCCGCACGTAGGTGTTATGTGTTTTCGCTAATAATTCATCGCGCGCTTCCGTTAATTATACGCCCGCGCGCCAAAGCCGGACGATTTAGGTTTTAGTAATAATTCGTTCAGGGCGTAAAAACAAACAATGCCGTCGATATTAGCGACTGCGCGCCCATACACCCTCATCCTCCTCCCGCAACCTGCAACCGGCTGCATTATTTGGCAAATTTAATTTATCTGCGCGATTTTGTTTTAAATCGGCGCACGGTCGACGGTGGAGCGGAAAAACGCTCAACTGCGACGGACAGCAATGGATGGCCTGCATCAGAAGAGTATTTATTTCATTTGCGTTATTAACCAGATGCATTATTTGCTATTGGGGATGAAATGAGCTTGGAATTATTTGTAGCATAGTGTCACTGAAATAAGTAAATGCAGATGAACGTTTATTTATTGGAATTTTCTGTGATTTGAGTGATTATGGTGGAATTTTCTTTTACATTTGTATTGAATGCAAACGTTGTGTTTTTGAGGTTAAATCAGCTTAAATTGAGCTTACTTGTGTGTTGAATATTATTGTCTCATCGACAACATGTTAGGCATTTGCCGCCCATTTGATGTTTTTCGTAATGGCATCAATAGTGAATCAGTACATCGCTGAATCGCCAAATTCAGTGAATCATTTTTGAGTATGTACACACTTTTTGCATTTTACGCAAGCGGCGCGATTTGTATTAACGACCGGCTTCACTTGCATTCATTCAGCGTTTAATTATGTCAATTTGCTATTGATTTATTGTGTCCGAACATAGTTTTTGTCCTACATTGCTGATGTTATGGCACTCGATAAATTTACATCAACATATATTTGATTAAAATATAAATCCTTCTACTAACTTTGATTGTGAGACGTAAATCTACCTAAAATAATAAACTAACCTTAAAATAATTTATTTCTTGCTGCGTTACTAGTTTGTCTTTATAATCAGCTGTGGTGTGATGCATTTTTGACAAATAGAGGACAACCTAATTTATATTCCACATATTGTAGTTAGTAAATTGTGGATTGTTTACTTTCAGTTGGTTTCTTACAAAGAGCTTGCGAGATAACTTTGTTTTCCCTACGTGGTTGTGATGATTACGTTCAAAGTTAACAACCTCGAATCCAAATCTGAACCTTGGTTGAATTCAAAATTTGCTGGTGTCTGCAACAGAAATATTCCAACCTCAATTTCCAGTGACAACTAAAGTAAGTCAAGGACTTTATACTAACCACAAATGATAGACTTTATGCATTTTTCTATTTATTTTTTTGTATTATTCAATTAATTCTGTGCATTGGGCACGAGAGTGGAATGTGTTTGAAGCAAAACGTAATTAGCCACGAGACGCAACAGGAAGTCGACGTAGTTCTTGCGGTCAGCGCGACCGAAACTAATAAGCTAACTAGCGAACTAATTAAGATGCCGCCTCTCCGTCTTGGTGCACTTCAAGGCTAGCGTTTGGTTCTAATTATCCGTCATACCTTTGTCTTGTAGCGTCTGTAGTTGTGGACTCAAAAGGCACATAATTAGAACAGTGGAGGACATTGCGATTCGTTCAATTTAATTAAACTGGTTTTGGGGAGGAGAAACAAATATTGATGGGAAGTAAAGTTATAAATTGATATATACATCTCCTTTATGTTTTAGATTTAAATTACAACAGTTTATTATATAGTTGGTAGACTTTTATCACTAGGGTTCTTCAGATTATTGTCTTTATTGGTTGTCAAATGTGTGCAATGTACTAGCTTGCAAATTACGGGAGCAAATTCATCCAGAACTTCAGGACTGTAAATGGTAGGAGGTTGAGAAGGTGTCAATTTACAACTGGTGTAAGTAACAGTACGCTCAAAATCACATATAACCAAATTACCGGAATGGAACAAAATGGAAACTTAGCATACGGCTGCTGAAGAAATAAGAATAACAATGATTGTCTTTCTGATTGCAGATTACAACGTCCAGTCTTCCCAACACTTCTGTTTGGAGCGTTACAATCTTGGTACTTCTCAAACTGGGCAGTCAATGGTAGAAGGTCAAGTACGGTATCGGTATCGGTAAAGGTAACATAATACTTAAAATCACACACCAGGAAATAATGGGAATGGAAACTCAACATACGGCTACAAAAATAATAATAATAATGATTATCTTCTGGATCATTCAAGCTGGATTTTTATTGAAATGGACTGCCTGCAGTTTATTGTTGACATAAGCTTTTTTCTTAGACCATAATTCAAGTATTTAATGTAAGGATCAAGTAAAAGTTGGATAAGAAATTAATAAATAAATACAAATAATTTATCGGAATTATTCAATATTTTAGTTTAACTACCACATATTCTTTCTCTTAGAAAATAGATTTATATCAGAAGATGTTAACATGAATTCTACTTGTAGTGGCATGCTACAATCTTGTTCTGAACATGTCTCAACTTGTCCAAATAAAAACCTCACTTTATATTCCATCTAAAACTTCCATGCATTCCTAATGTATAACAAACTACAATTATTTACTTTTGTCCTACTAATATTATTGCCCCTTCTAAATATTAAATGCTTAAAATAAAACATTAGTCAACAAAAATCCTATATTATTTAGAAAACAAAACCAATCAACTAGCTGTAAACTATTATCATAAACTAATTGCCAATGGCTGTGATAACGATTCCATAATTAACATTCTGTATTATTTCAAAGCACGGTGTAAATAATAATTGGATTTCCATTCTCGTGCGTTGATTTATTTCCGACATTATTTCATTATTGATGAACCCTAGTTTTATTAAAATCATAAAATATCCCTGAATAAAATGAGGTGTACGTATTTTTAGAACAACGTAAACTTTGTGTACTGTACAACAAATAATTGTTCTTTATTTGTAGAAGCAGATGTGACTAGCAATTAATCCCTATAGTCATCAAACACAATGCGATCAATCAAGAGCAGGAAGCGAATTTTACGAGCATTTGTTGTTCTTGTGCTGATGGCTAAATGCAGACTTTTACGAATCGTTTCTAAAAGTGCAACGTGCATCGTAAAATGTCAGTAAAAAATGCATGTGTAAAGTAAAAGTTAGTGTTAAACTGTAACATGTGGGGATCATGTGAAGGGAATTAATTTAGGTATTGAAGTAAAGACTCAACTTGTTTAGGCTTCGAAAAGTTACGAAAGTATAATTTTAATTTTTATGTTAGTTCCAAAAAGAGTTGCTGTTACAGTCTACAGAAAGCTTGGATTTAATTTTTTGGGAGATCCAACAATAATTTCCATTTGATTTGTGGGATTCGTATGCACCAATTAGTATTTTGATCCAAACCTTATTATTTTTGATTAAATTTCAAATATTACAACTAGAATTTTAATTAAAATAGATCTTGTTTACTTTATTGAACAAACATTGATATAAAATGCTTTGCTTATAAAATCCCAGATACAAATAAAATTAATACTAAACAACTTAAAAAAAAAACATCCACCCTCTAACTCTTGTTTGCCTTTTACAGATCCCAAATTAACATTAGCACCATTGTTGTGAACCTAGATCTGATTAAAACAAAAATAAATTCTTGTTTCAGCTTTGGTTGCAAACCAGAGTACATCGTGCGGTTTTGTACTTTTAGAAAACAGTTGTAGAAGGTGGTTTTATGACCACACTGGAAATATATCCTTCGCGAACAACAAGTTAACTAAACAAACACACGCAGGCCAAAAATAGACGCGATTAAAAATAAAAGCACCGAATACAAAACGCGGGGAAAAAATACAGTAGAGACAGGTGGGCGTAAAAAAGCGCCAAAGTTTGGTTTGGTGCAGCACAAAAAACACGTAGGCTGTTCCCTACAATGTACATACATCACATGCATTCACGTGCGAGCAACTGCGGTAAGCAGAGCAACATACAATGAGGTGGTCGCTGCTGCCACCGCTGTCGCCGCCACTGTAACCCTACAGGACTACACTCGCGAATAGAGTGCTGTTCTTGGATGAACCGTGGCAAGCGGTGGAAAAGCGCTCTTGTTATTTTGCGGTTCAAGGCTGTGTACCGCAAAGGGAGATAGATAACTTTACTACGCATTAATTAAAAGTGAACAAATCTGGACGACGCTTTCAGTTCCAGCTTAGATAATGGAAGATAATATTAACATTAGATAATGTTGCGGTGCAAATAGTTTGATTTTGTGCCGGAGTTTTTGTGATTTCTACTTACTTCAGCTCTGTATTATTCCATATGCTTCATATTTAGTATGATAAATTGTTAAAATAAATACATTTCGCACTTGGCGATTGTGTAAAGGCGTGGTTGCACAATTGCACTCAGTGCAAATGTGGCCCCGATGAAAAGTGCTTTTGTATCACACCCTGCAATGTGCGCATTGTGCCGTAAACAGATAAATTTTAAATGCATTCACATAATTTCGTTACACGTAAAATCGTAAACCATTTTGCATTATGTTCCACTCAGAGTACACTAAATTGTAACGTTGCACTTCTAAAATTAGGATTTATCACTCCCTAAAGCATAAAACTTTCCAAATGTTTCATTCACCTGCAAATATATTTTTACGCTGTACCTAACTTGATTGTATACTTAGCTATTTGTGTAATATTATCAAGTAACAAGCTGCATAATTAAATGTATTTTTAAGTCTTTCTTGTGAGGGCAACTCTTGTTTAGCTTAGAAACACCACTGGCGACGATGAGAGCGTTTAATAAATGCAAATTTTAATATACATTAACCTGGCAATAACGTGCAATTTCCGGTTTATCTCCACCATGAAAATGACAAGACGTTAAAATAAAGTAATAATTATAAAGATGACTTCACACTGAAACTATAAAGCTGTGATCTTCAGTTGCGAGGTTTCCGTGTTGGTGGAGTTGGTTGTATGGCAGTCTTTTTAGGTTAAGATACTCCTGTTGCTCTTGGTACTGTTGAGTTTTCAAAGGTGTAAGCAAACTAGTTGGGAAAGGCATTGAGAATATACAGTGTGTTTCGGTTATCTAAATGTAAAGAAAAAACAAATTAATTAAAGTCTTGATAAATACCAATTCCAACAATTTGTGAACGGAATTAAAATTAACTTTAAACTTCTGCTTCCTTTTTAAATAAACGTTGTTTGTTTTTAAATCCAGATTAAAGGAAAACCTAATAATTATGATGATTTCCTCTTGAAAACAGTATAATGTTGAGACATTAAAGTGAACACGTTGAAAGCTCTTGCCTATAAAACGGTTTACGACTGTTTAAACGAAGCGCTTTCATAAAAAAGCTCAAAACGACTCGTCGCTACCGCTGCTACTCCAAGCATTTTGCATGCCCTTGCACATTCTCCGAAATTTTCAGAAACTAACAGGTTTAACCTATATTTTTTCCCTCTGTACATCTGTACACAAAAATTAAATTGAATTTATGAATTGTAGCTCCTTAAGGAACAATATTATTGAGAGCAATAGAAGCAAGTATTTGAAAGTGTCAAGATGCTGACAAGCAATATAATAAAGATATTACCATATGTCCCAAATGTGCTTCATCATAAATGATGGTTTAGAAAATGAATATTTAAATAAACATAAATCCTCTTTCCCTGTTTACACATGTGCGTTCCTTGCACATGTTGTGCATCACAATTCAAAGGGGGTGGTATCAGCCTTCCAAGCAAACGAAGCAAAAGCATTCCTGGGTATTTTGGTGAATTTGTGACTTGGTGGGAATGTACACATGGATCTCTCCTCAGCAGAATGTCCTAGGAGTCAGCACGCTGTGCATCATTCACGCCCGACGAGCGTGACAAATGGCCGAACAAAAGTACCCAGGCGCGTTTACGAAATTCTATTAAAATGTTAATTTCGAAATATGCAGCGTGCCGCGTTGATTGTGCACTGGCGAAAAGAGCTGTTGGCGTTGAGAAGAATGTTGGAGCGTGGATGTGGACGCTGGTAGATACTTGCCTTTTGGCGAGGTGGTTTTTGGAAATTTTTTGTAGATTAGAAAGGATGTGGAAGGTACAGTGAATAGAAATAAAGATATAAATTATACCAATTGGTCAAATTATTGAAAAGTTAGGCATTTAGA
>JAODGC010012570.1:109428-127718 GCA_027574925.1 Ecitoglossa quadriceps | reverse complement strand
CATTATCTAGTAGTAGCAATGTAGAACACCTGAAGAAAATGCAAATAGACACAAAGGAATCTATTGCAAACAGACCAGCAAAGTAGAACTAACAAAGAATTACTTTCTAGACGATAAAATTTCCATTGCTCAACTACCATGAAGATGTTTCCTTTAGTTAAGGTTTTTATTAACGCAAACACTTTGACAAAATTATTTCCTTTGCAATTGACCAAGTCCAACAAATGTATGACATGTTTGTCAATTCAAGTTTTGTTTGCGTTCAACGCTAAGGGATGCCACGCGGTAATTTGGTAAAATAATCCCAGGGTGATTGTCATGGCAATAGCAGATGGCGCTGCGCAAAATGCATTTGTGGATGCGCAGCAGTGTTTTCATTGCTAGGTAATCCTCAATACAATTAAGCTGAACAATGCTACGCTAATAGAAAATGACCTGGGTTGAACTAATCATAATTGTTCGTGTAACTGAAAGAATAATGACCGATTAATTCGATATGATACTGTACATTATATGAAGGCAATCATTTCGTAAAAGAGATTTAAGTTGAATGTAGGTATTTTCAAGTGCAATACACTTCTTTATAATTACGCTAATTGCTTCTCAAATACAGTTAAACCGAACTGGAGGAAAACTGAAAACTTAACGATATATTCTGCAGTAATTAATAATTAAAATTTAATTGGGTTTTCTCGTTTTGGGGAGCACTTTGTGTCGGAAGAAATGCTGGCAGCGCAAAGTTGCTGTGAAAAATGAAGCGAAAATAAAATAACATGGTGGAGGCGACGGGCACGAAGGACACTCGTTTTAGTTTGGCTCGTTTGCGTACAATTTTTTCTGCCATCTTTTTGCGCAATGTGCTCATTAAGAAGTAGTGAATTATCCAAGTGCGGATGAAGATAAGAAATGAATAATTTGCCATCATCTAGAAGAAGCTCTCGAAGAATAAGAAAACATTAAGCAACTTGTATGAAATATTCTTGTTTTTTAAAACGTCATAAACTAAAAGTACCAGAACACAGTACTAAAGTTTTAATTAACATCGAAGATCTCAAACAGAATTTCGGCAGCAGCGTTCAACCATACGGCAATCACTAATTAACGAAATAATTACTAGCGTGCCACGCAGAAAACTTAATAAGTTTCAGTTTTATCTGCCCTCTTACCCCAGTCATCATGCAATGAATGCAATTGCAGTGCTAGAAGCAGATGAACGTGAAATTCAGTTGGATGGAGTGAGTGTGTAATGCGGTGTTAGTTGCAAGTGGCAATGCGCAAAACGAATGGCAGCGGGGAAAGCGTGAGCAAATAGGGATGGAAAATGCCGACGAGGAACATTTGAGGGTTTAATTATAAGTTTTACGAGTTGTGTCCGTGTTGAAATTAGTGACATGATGCTGTTTAATTTGAAGAGAATACAATAATATGTGATGGAAACTTATTAAAGAGATGGAGACAAAAATAAATTTTTTTTTTTTAATTTAATGGTATTGCTAAAATAAAGCAAACTATAAGAAAAACATTTAGGATGGTAGGAAATTAAACAAATTGACTATGTTGAATTTTTGTTCAATAATTTACTGATTTTATTTGTTTAATTTTATTTTTTTTCTTCTGCAGTCACAAAAAACTCTAAAGATTTTATCACATTCTATCCATTGCTGATTATTTACAACAAATTATTACGCGCACACCATCAGAACGATCTAATTGGGTTCAGAATTCCATAATCGATCCGCACCCAAGCGCCTGCTTTGTGCACGTGCAAATTGAGCTATTAAACAAAGCTTATCGGACGCTGTAGGCATCAATTTGGATTTTCCCATCCGTCCTACCACTCCTACCATGCCGCCGATTTCCCATCGAACATCGCACTATCAGCGCACTGGCCATTATGCAAAGCGTTCCGCTGCGCCGCCGCTTTTTTTTTTTTGCGCCCAAAGTCGTTACGCCGCCACTGCGCTCATACGTTGTACGCCGAAAACGAGAAAACATTACGATTACGACATATGACGTATTGGAAAGCTCCAAGGGTGTGGGAAGTAGTCCTCAATCACACATCGAACACAAGTTACACGCATAATCCATCACCGTAAGCCACCAGCAAACCAGCTTCTGATTGTGTTTTGCTCCCAACTGAAGAGTTTACGCCAAGTTTATTTTTCCAGTACAAGTTCAGCATAAATTTACGTTGTTTAAACGATACGCAACTGGCTTTGTGTATTTGCACTCTGTCAGTGTTAGGCCTCGCTTTGCATAAAATGCAAATTCAACCAAATCTTCAAAGTAGTAAACAAATTTTTTATTTCCTAGAATAACGCGAGCTGAGACCAATGTGAAAGGCATTGTTTCAGGTCCGCTTCGTGCCAGGAAATCATTTAGTGCAACGCAATAATTTTTCCAACTGCTGGAAAATGTTTTCTTAATTATGCAATCATTCCGGTTGACATTACACGAAATGGCGTCGTGTACCTTACACTGCACTGCACGACCGAAACTGTTGAATATCAGAACATCTGAAGCCATTAAAAATGCGCCATTTTCTACTTGGGTTTGGCGGCAGTGGAGGCAGCGACAAAGGCTGGAGGAATGCAATGGCAGGAATACTGCATGCAAATTAACGTCCTCCGCCTTATACGCGCATATGTTGCATAAAATAATATGCAAATATTAAACGAGCTCCGCCACCCCAATCCAGCGATGTAACTGCTTTTATTTAACTTTGGTGTATTTCTGTGAAATTGAAAATATAATCAACGGAATGCGTACATTAAATTTGCGCAACATAACTTAATTTTCTCTTATCTGCGAAAATGTGTCATGGAAACGAATCTTACTTAATCATAGCACAAGATAAAAATATTTGTAATTCTTTATTATATTCACATTTGCATAGTACAATAAAATTGTGATCTTCATGTACCTTGCTTTAGTACAAATAAACTTGTTTATAATTACTTGCTTGCCTACAAAAAATCCCATTCTAATATTCTATTCAAAGTTAAATAAATATTTATTAAATTTAATAAACCTTTTTTATGCGCAATTAGAACAATTGTAACCTCTACAAAATTTTGCTCCATTTTAAATGAACTTAATTGTTTGCAATTAGCCTGGAAATGATCTCAATCTAATTTTGCACCAAACCACGCGCAAAAAGGTAAAACGCATAAAAACAAGCCAGAAAGGGTGTTAACAACGCGGTGCACTTACAGTCCGACTTTTTAGCTACTTTTACAATTTTCAGCAGTCCATTTCAGCAATATATTAACGCCAAGAGCAACTCAGTTGCTGTTGTTGTCCTAAAAACTCCCAACCTTCAGCTACTTGCTACCATGTTGAGTTAATATGTTTTGTGTTTAAAGTTAAAATTTCGTATGTTAGTCAAAACATGTGTATGAAATTACTAATTTCAGCTTAGTAATTAACGTTCCACCTCAAAATTTTATGATGACTGCAAGACTTTACCGCTCTATGTGGTAAAACATGGTGCAGTCGTGTAAAACACTAAACTCTCATGCATTTAAGTACAACACGATGTAGTTTTTATGAGTGAAACGTTTTGTAAGGAAATGCAGAAAATAAATTTGATAATAATGTTTTAAGGGTGTTCTATTTGCAATGTGTGTCTGCGTACAGGTTGAACGCATTGACTGATTAGGAAGATGATAAAGATTGAGTGCATATTTTTTTGAATAGACACGAAGATTGATTACGTGAAAATCTGTGTTGTGTATACTGTACTGAAATACAAGATGTTGAAGGAGTGAAGAGAAGTTTGTGTGTGCCTAGTGTATTTAGTTGCCTACATTCAGGATAGCTCGTTATCGCCAAAGCACTTTCTCCATCCTTTACCAGCAAGCATTTTTATTTCATTCTATAGGTACTGCTTTTTGTTCCTGCCAAGTTTTCACTTTGCAATGCCAGACAGAACGTGTTGAGTTGAGGTGTTTTCTTTACTGCACAATGCTCACCAGTGGCTTAAGAGCGAAACAATGGTTTTTATCACAATTGCAAATAAAACTGAAACCCAGCGGTCGAAAGAAAGTTAAGTTTTTTATCTTACGCACCCCTCTATTATTCCAGGCAAAATTGCTGTAAAATAAAAGGTAAAGCAGCGGGTTTTCTTGGGTGAAAAGAGTTTTGGAATAAAGGGATACAAAATGGTCCATTAAAAGCTCAAGAACATTATTCATTTCCATTGCATTGATTGCCAAATCCCAGGAAAGAAAACAACGATCCGTGAGGGCGGAATACTTCCGATTCTTATTGATATTTAATGGCGAAGGTGCCGGGCAACGTAACTGCAGTTTGCATTTCACGCTGCGCAATGCGTTAAAATTGACGTTTTGCTACAAACACCTCCAATGGCAAAGAAAGTAAACTAAAGGAGCACAAAAAATGGATGAGAGGAAAGCCAACTCAGGAAGACTACACAGCTACGGGAAAATAAATGGAATTTATCACTCGGAAGAGTGGAGAAGTGGAGCATTTGCACTGGTATCTCTTTTAAGTAACGCGGTCGCTCGCTTTTCGGCTTCGATGAATTCGTTTCCAGACAACACTTTCCACCACCTCCGGCGTCAAAAAAACTCGCAATGCGCGCAGCTGATAGATAGAGTTTCCGCTCCAGGAAGGGGGCAGATGGTGTCGTAATTTTTGGTTTTCGTGAATGAAGTGCATAATTATCACTGCTGTGGGGGGTACTGGCCTTTCGGCGTCGCTTTTCAAAAGCCCGGATGCGGCGCGGGTGAAATCGGCCGAGCGCCGCTAAATCTTTCCAGTCGTCTGATTTTTCATTCTGCTCCTTTTCTCGATCCGCCGCGTATCTTTCCGTGCGCGCAGATCATTCGGAATGGTGGACAACTGGGCTTGGAATTTTTGAAAGAAAACAAGTCGGCTAATCTATATTTGAAAGGAATCCTTTCTTTTCCTTCTTTTGAAAGAAAGATGTTATATATTATTGTTGAAATATAGCATTTTCTTAATTGTTATAATGTCATACTAATAAAATAGATTTTTAATTATGATCTAAATTTCTCTTGGTTAATAATACTATCAAAGCGGTTTCTACTTTATTATTACAGCATTGTGCTAAACAAGGGCTATAATGGCCCAAGTTATGACAAGTTTCAAAGTTTCATAGTGCTTGTGCTTTGAAACGTCGAAATAAACGTTGCACTATTTAAGTAGAAAGTTTTTATGTAACTTTTTTTTATGCCGAATCGTTATTTGCCCTGAACCGAAAATTTTCCTCTATTCTCCTTTGTTTAAGAACCCTCTTCAATGTGCAAATTACAAATTCCTATTCCAAATTTTCAATTCCAATATCTAATATTTGCTTACCTGTGGATAATCCCCAAACTTGGTCTGGTAGTCGAAGACGTACAAATAGGAGTTGCGATGCTCGGCGGAGTGTAAATCCGCAGTGTGGACGACAGGTGCGACAAACTGTGCATCAGAGAGAGCCTCAAGGGTCTCATCGCGGATGTTGATCGGATGCTGCACGGGGCGCTCCCAATCCGTGTACTCGTTGACGATGGTCGCCAGGATTTCCGATAGGTGATAACTGTAGGTATTGCGTACAAACGTCCGCAGTATCTTAGACCTTCTGTCTGCTTCAATGCCATATTGGACGTCTTCACCATTGAAGGCAAAGTACGCTTCTGCTTTTACCACACCCAGCATGATATCGTACCGGGAGAGCTTAGCAACGACGGATTTACGAAGCAGCACGGTGTTGAGAATGTTGACTGCACTCTGTGGTTCAATTTTGGCTGGTTTACCGTCAAATTCGCTATTGTAATGGGGATTATCACCTAAAATAGGAAATAGACTTGTCAAATGTTCAAAGCGTGTATTATTCCTTTTTACTTGATGGTTCCCCTGTATCTATCACAACGCCATCAACACTAGGTCCAAATGCAAAGGCAAATTCAGGCGCAATGACCGGAGTGGACATGAGCACATCCAGGGGCTTCTCGCGCAGGCACTTTAGCAGATGCTGGTGTGGCAGTTCTGGGGAGCAGTTTGCATGAATGGCAACCTGGGCTGCATAACGGGATGGCTCTTGCACCAACGCCCAAGGGGATAACGCAGAACCCGACATAAGGATAGCTCGATGGAAGAGAACGCCTGCAACCAACGAAACAAATTAGTACATTTCAACCAGACAAAAATTACATTACTATATCCCCATGATAGTCCCTCCATCCCTCTATTTTTGCACTATTATCTTAGGGGAGGCAAAAATCTGCAAATCTATAGAATTTCATGTAATGGATCTACACACTTAAATCCCAAATTCATTTGGTAAAATTCTCACAGCTAGCACTTTGTCTACGCTGCATTCTGTGCAGCTTTGATTTTTTCCCTTTGCGTTGTTTTTTGCTGTGTGTCAGGCGTTTATGCATATTTTTACGCAAGTGCATTTTGTATCCGAACATGATATGCCTTTGCGCACAAGTCGTCGGGGAATGTATGCGATATGCAAATTAAACGCAGCGAACTATGTGAATATTCAAAGCTCTTGCAAGCTCGCGGCCTTGTTCGCCAAAGTTAAGCTGTGATATCAATACATTACCTGGTCTCCTCTTGGGGACGCACAGCATTTTCTCGTGTTGCGGTTGTATTATTAAGCTATTGTTTAGCAGCACCCAAGAAGTAAAATTTAGGATTACGCAAAACTTCAATTAATTAGACACCAATAATCAATCTGTTAAAAAAAACAATATAATATCATTTAAATAATCTATTTTTAATAAGCTCAACATGAAAACTTTGCATTAGAAATTTCAATTTTTGTGTTTTTTGAGATTTATAATATGCACAGTTTGAAATCACTTAATTAACTGGCAAACTCTTTAATATCTAATTAAAAAACAACAACAGAAATAATTATCTTTTTGAAAAATTGAGTTTTCCAGCGTTTTAAAGTGGTGTTTCTTAATAACAAACTAGCATCTAAAACAAAGCAAATATTTAGGTTTTGAAATAATCCATAATTAAATTCCATATGCCTAAATATAATAAATTAGCAATTTATATAAATAATATCCAAGTTTAGTTTGCTTCCAATTTAAATTCAACTTTCCTTCAATACCATTTAGTTTTTTTGCTCCATTTTACATCTTGGCTAGTGTCGATATTCCCGAAATCTACGAAATGCTTTATTCATCGTGCATACACTCAGTTCTTGTTCAATATCTAGCGATGTGTAATAATGTAGTCCCAAAATCATCTTAATACATTTTTATCCTTATCAAACGAACAACGCCCGATCCCTTTTCACCCTTTTACGTCCAACCCGCGTTTCGATTGATAGATGATTTGAATTTTTCCTCTCGCCGACGATCTGCCGACGGTAGATAGGATTGATAGAGTAGTACTGCTAGACGTATTCGTGTTCCATTGTCACGCTGCATTCACAGTCACATGTGCATGAAACGCCAAGCGGAAAACGAGAAAAGCGGGGCAAAAGTTAACTGAAGAATGGCAGCGCACAAACAGGATTTTATGAAGGATTTTTTTCGTGTCGCTTTTTCAAATATGGGATATATTTAAATTGTTTTTGGTTCACAAATATGTTTGATTTTGCTCAGAATTTTGATTTCATTTAAAAATGCTGCGTTTATTGCATTTTTCATGTTAGTAAACTGGTGAGTAATTGTTTCATGTTGAAAATTGTAAATTTGGTTTTATTCAGTTTTTCTGCGCTTTGTGATTAATTCATTTACAGACATTTTTTGTTGAAATAATTGGAATCATAATTAGTGTAACTGGTGCGTTTGCAAGCAATCAAGATACATACTTCTAAATAAATGTCCATAACATGCTCAACACGCTGCCTCAAAAAATGTTTTAAATCAAATTGTTTTTGCTACAATACGTGTTTATTGTTGTGATAGAGATGTTGCATGTTGGCGGACATTGGATGCATCAAAATGTTTATACAGTAAACAATAGAAAATGGAAACTATAGACCAAAGAAGAGATGCTGATAACCGAATCTAATTGAAGAATTTTCACAATAATACTGGATATTTACGTAATGGCTACCTGCTTCTATTGTGAGCATGATTTTGTTTACTGCTCAACCATAAATAATTGACAATACAATACCAACAATAGATTCGTACTTCAATACAAATTTTCTACTTTTACTTGCATTGAAACAAGTTTATCTTTAATGATAAAATACCATACTTGTATTATATTACTATAAAAAACAAGTAAAAGCTTTTTAAAATACATAATTTATTATTTGCATTTAAACAATTAATCATCAATAATTTTATTTATAAAATCTTCTCAATCTTTTACCAAATTTAATTTTCTGCTTAATTCCATCAAGTTTGGCTTTGTTTGCTCGCAGCCAACATCAAATAAAAATACGATACATTTATTTATGAGCCCGTCGCCGCCACCATTTCCGCACAAAAAGATATTTATATAGGACAAGCAAAAATGTTTTTAAGCATTATGGAAAAGCTATCATGTATGAATTTTCTCAGCATAATAAAGTGTATTTTGTAATGCTTGCGCAGTTTGGGAGCGATTGTGATATATTCCAAAACAGCAACAGCTAGTCTACCGCTGGTGGATGCGCTGGGACCGCTGGAAACGGAAGATTGGTGCTTCCGTTTTCTGTAAAGGAAAGTAACGTGCATGTGGCGTGCATATCTTATGCATTCAAACTAAATTGAGGGCGCTATCGGTTTGTGGTCATTTATCAAAAAGTGCTGTGGAAGCCACTCTTGACGGTGTGCCAACTGGCTGTGTCCGCTTGGCTGTAATTGACTTATCGGCCGGAAATGAGCAGTGGATCGATAGAGAACCAGTCAAGCAAAGTAAGTACGGAATTTATTTTTGGGTGGTTAAGAAATTTTAAATTTTGCAGAAAATTTTTATTTAATGTGCTTTATGCATCTTTTAGAAAGTAGGAAATTATTGGATGAAATATAGCATTAACAGTTATGAAAGATACAATTTAAGCTAACAAATAAGTAAAATAATAATGGAAACAAATTAAAAATAAAAAGTATTGTATGTTTGTAGGCTATTCTGAGTTTGATTTTAAACAAAAAACTTGATTTCTTTGCTTTAAAATTAATAACTGTTATATTAAGTGAATAGTGCACCTAAAAAACATAAAAATCTATTTCCAAACTTCATATCACAAACTTTGCTTCGTTGAGTGAAAAAGCAAAGATTATAGCTTACCTTCTGGCACTGCACTGGAAGTAAGAAGGAAATTGACGCAGGCAGCACCTGTGCCATGGCCCACAACACTGACGTTTGTCGGATCGCCACCAAAGAACGCAATGTTTTCTTGAATCCAATGTAACGCCGCGATCTGATCCATCAATCCGTAGTTTGCAGGCGACTTGAGGTATGGATCGGTGTTGGCATTCAGGAATCCTGCAGATATAAATCAAACAAGCAAATCAATCACAAAGGACATGGGAAATACAACTAACATGTTTATATTAAAATTTTAATTTTTTTATATTTACATGGTAGTTATTATAAAGAGTAAATATAATTAATTTTGTGTGAAATTGCTTTGTAAAATCGAATTTGCTTAAATTGATTGCACGTCTGCGCTTTCAAGAGGTCACCCTAACAAGCTTGTAAATACAATCCAAGAGCATTAGACGCTTAAATTATGCATCGCAAATAGAATTTACGTCGAGTTGCGTCTGCCGGTGTCGACATTAAAAGAATTAAAAATGTACGTGCTTTAAGCAAAGCTTGCTGTCGCCCCGTCGGGCGCCGCTTTCCAGCATGTTGTATTTCTCGTTGTTTTTTGCCTGGCGTCAGCATTTAAGCAAACATTTCCTTGTTTTGCCGCTTTCTAAAGCTCCACCTTCTGTTTTACGCTTGCATCTGCTGTGACTGCCTGCGTCTGATTCACGTTCAATGGCCTGGGCATAAACGAACCCGTCAGCGATGTAATCGGTTCAGTCAAGTCGAGATTACAACAAAGACGCTGCACCCTCGTGGAATTCAATTTATTATGATACACTAGGGTTTTGCATTCTATGAATGATAGGAAACACAATGCACTCGTGCGGTTATTAATTCACTGGCGCAGAGTAATGAATAAGTTTTATTGCAAACTGAATTGTCTACAGTTTGGATACCGGAGTCGATTCGGTGCAAAAAGTTTAAGCACCAAATTATAAGACTCGAGACAAAAGTCCGCCGTATGCGGAAAGCAAAAGCGTGCGGAAAAGGCAAATCCTGATGGCGGAAAGCAACGCGATTCCAGCTCCGGGATGCCAATGCGCTAGGGGTTTTGAAAAGTTCTAATTTAGTTGTTTGGAAAAGTTCCTTTTTGGCAAATCCGGACTTCCGATTCTCAAGCAGGTAGCCAAAAACACCCCCAACTTATATAATCTTATATTATCTTATTATTGTTGAACAAAACTTTATGGAATAGAGGATTTACATTTTAAAACATGTAGAGACAATACTAAACCTTAAAAGCCACCGAAATAAACCAATTAAACTCAATATGGTGATTTACAAAACTCTTAATAAATATTAAACCCAAGCAATTCAGTTAATTGAAGAAAATACTAAAATTGTTATTGGAGTACACATGTCTCAGGTCAAGCAACGTCATCAGCTCCCGGCGCCTCCACAATATCAGTCCAGGATGGCAACGCCTGGAAGCAGCAAGGAATTTAATTTAGAAAGTTTTTCTGCGACGCCTAGTAAAAGACACGGCTGGCGGTCTTGCTTCTTCCGGAATTAAGTTTTTGGCCAAATTGAACTAGCGCAACTATTCAGCAAACTGATTTAGGGCGATTTGAAACTCTTCCTTCTCATCGTCGGCTAAAGTAGTGAAGAGATGGGAAAAAATACCAAATGCTTGCTCATTCTATTTCGATCTAGACAGAGCGATAAATGGATTAGAGGTTGATGTCTTGGCAAGTAAAGGGAATTAAAAAAGTAAGTTTCCTTTCTTTCATGCAGACAAAAAGAATCGATTGAAACTGATAAGAATATCAAATAAAAAAACATTTTATTTGAATTTTTGGAGCGTGTAATGGTATTTAGTTTATCTGCTTTTTATTTCTTTAAATTAATTTACCACCTTTGTTTGTTCGTAATATTATACAGTTTTGTTTGATCATCCTAACGTAAATTAATTGCATCAAATTCTTGTACACATAACTAGCATGCATACATAATCCACATTGTGCATAGTTTGCCTTCCAAAGTTAATCTTTCATCATCTAACGGAACTACAAACAGCCCAAGAATAAAGCAAACTCTAGAAGAATTTCATTAAAATTATTGCGCCTCGAATGCGTCAGAGTGGCTAATAAAAGATGCAAACATACGGATGAAATATTAAGCAAACAAGAAGTGAAACAAGCTCTCCACGCTAAATTAGAACGCGTAAAAAGCCAGGTTGCAATCAAATGAAACAAAACTCTATCTGCGCTTTCAAATGAAGTCGACCAGAAGTAAAGACCTCTATTACATCGCCTTGCAGTGCCCATTGTTTCAAACGATATCCAATTACGTTTATAATCATCATCGCTGTTTGTCGCGCTCGGTTTGTTGGCAAAGTGTAAAAAGCACACCAGTCAATGCGCATTTTAGAAGGACGTGAACGGTTAAACAATGAATATAATATTATCCTTCTAAGGCTGCGTGCCGCTTTCAGGATTTACATATTAGGGACTGTAATTTATAAATTTGGTTAAAACGATGTCAATGCATCAAACCTAAAAACAACTTCTTATTTTTCAATAGTATTATTTGCAGAGATATCTGGACAGTTGAAATAATAATATGCTATGTAATTTTGTTAATATTTTTATTTAATGCAACATTAAATAACAAAGTACAATGATGAGAATATAATGAGGTCAATTTGGCAGATTGTAGAACAACAGAGTTGAAATAATTGTGTTTTAACAAAAGGCGCAAAATGAAGTCTAGAACTAAATGAATTTCAAGAAGTTTTATAAAATCCAATATCAATTTCTTAATTGAAATTTCAGTCAATTAGCTTCAATGAATGTAGTGTATATTTAAGTTTTTCTTGACATTGTAAACTTTAAAATATCCCTTTAATAATATTTCTTATCTTGTATATTCTTCAGCAAATAAAAATAACTAATTTCCTAAGTCTACACCTAAAGCAATAAATCAAATCTTCAGAAAATGCTTTTTGCTCAAGTTTTACAAATTCAACTCATTTCTGTTTACATGCTTGCAATATATAACAACCTGCTGTAGCAAATGCATGGCAAAATGAGTGAAGAGGTAGGTAGATATGTATAATATAATAGGGTAGGTGCGGCAGGAAAAAGGAAATCTTTAACCCAGACTACCGGTTTTGCAGAAGACGCACCCAGAACGTAATGAGGCGTTTTAGGTCGTTTTCGTTATAAATCTTTTTTTTTATTCACGCAAAAAATGGTTTACGTGCTGAGCTCAGTTTTTCTTCACCTTTTTCTAGACTCCTGGAAGGTAAGAAGAATGAGGAAAATTGTTTGGAGGCCCATTTGCTACATGTCTGGCTGTTACAAATAATGCGATAATACGTTAAACGTACTTATTTGTTATTGATGTAATTTATTGTATTTTTCGAATGGGTGATAAAGGGTTATTGTCTGTTGTATATTGGATTAATGATATTATTAACTGTGGCTTTGTAGATATCAAAAGTGAATTACGTAATAAAGAAGCAGGTATGAATTGAAACAGAATTGAATTTCTTTTTCTTTGCGGAAGCTGTCTTTTATCCTTGGGTTTTCACGCGCAGATTGCGTTTAACCCGGATGCAAGTTAAAATAAAAATGATTTAACTTGCATGGCCAAGAGATGGGACGTCCTGGTGTGGTCGTGCGCATGATGTAGGATGAGTCGGATTCGAAGGATATTGGACTTACGTGAAAAAGCTGCCAAAACGATGCGCGACTATGCGAGGCGTGCTCCACGATTGGGCACTTCCGGAAGAGAGTTCTCTTTATAAAATTCTACAATTCCCGGATGAGGGTGGCACGTATTACTGCGGCACCAAAAAATTTAAGTACTCAAAGTTGGCGGGCCACAAAATACAGAAGCGTGGAGAGTGTGGACTCTTGGGTTTAGATTGCTCCAAAGCAAATTCAATTTTATATGACTAGAACGCAAATCACAGGTTTGTCTATTTTTAGTATATTTGTACTGAGTGTATATATCGTAAAACTGGTTTGCTATTGCGCTTAGACACCAAGAAGCGGAAAATTTCTCGTTGCAGTAAAGCGACTTTGTAAGGCAAACCGGAAGAAGTAAAAGGAGTACAAAGAGCGACAAGAATGCCGCTTGGAAATGGGCATGGAAATGAAAACGGAAAATAGAAATGTAAATAGAAGAAAAGTAAATTCCACAACTAACCATACTCGGACCACATGAGGATTGCTCATGCATACAAGTTGCGTTTATACTTGGAGAGTTGAAACTTGGTTTTTCCGCTTGAGACAACTTTTCTGGGGTCCAACTTTCAAGTGTTCATTATAATCATAAAAATAATAATAAAGTTAACATGGTGAGGTTTTTATCTCGCCTACTTTATACACTCATTGGTTGATGGTTGCAATATAAAG
The DNA here is from genome assembly GCA_027574925.1 of Ecitoglossa quadriceps. NCBI lineage: Eukaryota > Metazoa > Arthropoda > Insecta > Coleoptera > Staphylinidae > Ecitoglossa > Ecitoglossa quadriceps. The sequence continues at coordinate 114,105 of JAODGC010012570.1, read as the reverse complement.
TTTCCTACAGTTGGAGCTCTTTGGAGCAACGCCGAAGGAGTGAGGTGCATCAATAGATTGCTCTATGTAGTCGACACAAAAGAGTCGCCAGTCGACCGACAATAACATCAACATCATAAACGTGCATTTACAACAGCTGGGTGAAAGCAAAGAGTTTGACTAGCGTAGGGAAATTTTACTCAGAAAGTACTTGTTCACCAAGAAGTTGCAGTCACTTTGAATACACCAAACTGAACATTCTACAAAGCTTTAAATTGCAATAACAACATGTTTTCTACTTGAAATATCAAATATGTATATAAAGTGAAAAGAGTTACATTAATGTCGTTTTTGGCATGTGAACAACAATTTTATGACCCTGTATGGTCTTCATTTAATAGCAGTTAGTGTTATGTCTCATTAGAAGAACTTTGAAAGTGAAATCTTGTTACCACAAAGAAGAGCTTGTCGTTTCTTTGCAAGTTCACAACTTTTTGGATTTAGTCCACATCAGCATTTGAAGACAGTAAAGTTAGGCGGAAATGAAACGCTCGTAATATGCAAATTACGGTAACCTTATTGCCGAATCCCCGATTGTACGTTCGTAATTTAACCTGTCGGTGGCGAAGGCCCGGTTGTAAATGGTAATGTTAGACGTTAGCTCGGGTTGCAAACATGCCGCCTCTGATGAGCAGCCCATGGCTCTCTTGCAGCGACAGAAGCACGACAAGTTTATCGGACGCAAATAATGTGTTTCATGCCGCCCCGCACAACCAGTGTCTCCACCTGTGCATTGCTTGTGATAACTACTAAAAGGAGAGGCAGTCAGGTTGATTGATATCACATTAAATCACCTTGGAATAGAGAAAAACCATTACAAACCTGAAAATTTATAGCCTTGAAATTTGACAAGCTGTTAAGAAGATTCTAGTTTAAAGCTAGGTAAATCTGACAGTTTGAAGCACTTGGAATTGAAACCTTGTTGACATAGCTGTAAGTGAAGAAGTGTGAAAAAAGGGCCACCGCTCATAAAACATAATTGAAAGCCTGTCGTTTTAGTGTGTTTCTGCAGTCGCCATCAGAGGTGGAAATAGGGTGCGGAAAAATCTGGGAAAAAATCTGAAGGAAAACCAGGACAAAAACGAATGGTTTGAACGTGTAATATATTTTGACGGTCCAACACTTTGTGGTTCATACTTGGTTGCGTTGAAAATCAGCGCTTTAGGAATCATCACATTTTTATTCATATTGGAAATAAACTAAAACAACTCTCTTTAAATTTAAAATAAATCTACAACACGTAATTATATAAACATCATATATTTATTCAAATTTTGAAAAAAGTGTTCAAAATATTGTGGAGCATCGTCTTTTCACACTAATCGGAATGATCATCTAGGGAAATATTATTCTAAGTTAGTGAGAATTTCAAAAGGATGAAATGTAGATGACGTCAGTTATATTACATTTGCTTGGAAATTGTAATGCTGTTAGATTCTATGCTTTGTCCTTGAATGTAGTTCAAGGTTGTCTTGTAAACAGATAATCCTGAATCTAAAGTCACCTAAGGCATAATACGAGACGTACAATAAAATAAATACACACAAAATAATCAACATTGAAATACAAAGATTGAGAGCAAGCTGTAAACAAATAAACCAAGTTGAAGAGATCCTCCTTAGTTGGCTTTCCAGGAAAGGATAAAATTGGTATAAATATTTATTACTCTTCAAACAAGATGTTAATATTTTGCGGGAATTATTATTGTTTCAGGGTCTTTGCAAATGCATAATAAAAGTGGAAGCAATCCACAATACAGAATAAATTTTCTCATACTGATTTTCTTTCTTTTCTTTATATTTACAGAAAAATAGAAAAGTTATAGATGTTGTGCATCAGCAAAAAATAAACGGAGGTTCCAATAAAAGCAATACCATAAATAAACAAGAATTGCAAGGATTATTAATAAATTAGCCAGAAATCCTTTCAATAAAGATTTCCTTGAGGCTATAGCAATCTGAATTGTAGCATTGACATTAGAGAAATGACAAATATGATATTGTTTTTTGTTTATTCTACTATTATTTGCTTTCTAGTTTGTATTGTTTTTAATTTCCTGCTTGCTGTGATACACTTCACTCTGGTGGTATTTTTCTCTTCGGCGTTTTGTTTGCAACGAGCGCTCATTATTTACTAAATATAATTTATCGCTTTCATTCCGGGTCACGGCCTGACCGGAAGGCAAAAGTCATATGTTAAATAACTGAATTATTATTGCACTTAGATAGCTTTGGCCTCGACTTGTCGTGAATGCAGCGAGCCAAAAGTAAGCCATGCGTGCGTGATTTGAACGAACCAGTTGAGCAGTTCGCCAATCTTCCTTCTGCTCTGGCAGGACTGCGCAAGTCTACGAGACAACCGAATTCGGTGGGCCAGAGGAACGAAGGAGGGATTCAGCGCAAGGGTAACTGCCGGGAAAACTTGAGTAATTTCCGAGTTTACAAACACCGGGCGCCCTTATTTTAAACTATCCGTTTTGGCACATTGCGAGGAAGCTGCTACTTTTGCCAAGGTTTTGCTAAGGAGACCTCCTGCAGCTTTTGGAAACGTATCCAAAATCAACATAACGACAAACAAGAAGTAGCAGAATCAGTAAGCAACGTCATTTTATTTTCCGATCAATTCAGATTTGTTTATTGACCAAATAAATCACTATGATAATAACATAAGCTTGTTGGGTATTTGTTTTAATTATCTGCAGAAGTAGGTGATTAAATTAAGAAGGCTTTTAATTAAAGCGTTTTGCTCGTGTTTGTACCGGTATTGCAATGGCCCATGATAAATGAGGTTATGTTTGTGCTGTACTGGAAGCAATTTGTTTACCGTTTGCGCCATTAAGATCTAATATAGTTGCTGCATTTATTGCCTGAGGAATATACCTTTACACCATTGCTTTCAGCAGCTGAGAAAATTTCCTGTACTTACCGAGGATGCCAAGACGATAGTTGATGGTGACGACGACGACGCCTCCATAGCTTGCCAGGACGCTACCATCGTAGGGATTTCCGGAATTCCATTCGTAGCTTTCTCCATGGATAAAGACAATTACTGGATACTTTGGTGAGGAATTTCCTTCTCTTGTACCGGCTATAAATATTGAAAATGGTATCAGTTGTTTGTTGGACATTTGGGTTTCAAGATAAGTGTAAGCAATTCCCTGCTGATATTTCCAATGATTTATGAAACGCATTGATGTTTTTACAAACGGTTTTACATCAGATCCGCAACACACATTTCTCTTCTTTTTTACCCTTGTTTATTACAGTATCCAATGTGATCCAGACCATTGGTCTGACTGCACTCTGCATCAATGGATTCATCTCTGCATGATATAAAAATGCAATCAATTATGCACGCTCAAATTCCCCAACGCCAGGATTACCTCAGCCGCCGCATTGGGATGCGCCTACCACACCAACATAACCTTAACTTGTCACTACATAACCTCGACCAACACGTGTGGATCGAACGTGCGAATGTAAAGACTAACTCGGAAACAGTCTCTACGTGGTATTATGTGTTCACATAGACAAAGGTGGAATGTGTATGGAGAAACAGGATTTGCGCTCTGCACCAGACCGAAAATCGTTTCCGGTAATCCGATCCGTTTTGGATGGCCGCTTCATTATCGTTTTGCGAAGTTATATCGCAAAGTTTTCATGTATGATCGATGCGTTGGCGATCGCTGCGCTAGTGGGTATTGTACTGAGGCGGATTTTGCGTAGCCCCCCTGAGAGTGTTTAGATAGATGAGGTAGCAAAAGAGCAAAAGCTGAAAATATTCAGAGATTGTTTTAGATGTTCAGGTTTTCTATGAGGGAAAACCGTATGAAAAAAGAATTAGGATTAGAAAAAATAATGGGTTATAATTTTGGTTAAATGTTTGGTTTAATTTTATTTAAAATTTATGATTTTTAAAATTAATTTTAGCAATTTTACATGAAGATATAAAAAAAAGAATTATTTTGTATGATTTTAAATAAATCCTGAGTAAATATAAATTTGTAGTGTACAATTTTCACAATTTAAGTGCAAAATAAAAATATATTACTACATAATTTAATTTATATAATAAAAAAACTAATGTTAATCATGCAAACCATGTATTGAATTTTCCAAGAAAAAAATACTAGAAAGTAATAAATGTTTATCTAGCTTTTTTGTTGAAAATAAAACTTTACGTATGTACGTGCATATTGTCCGTCGACTGCCACCAAATACTTGGTAACATTTAAAAGGTTGATTATTCAATTACTAATAAATTTTGAATAATTTTTACTTGCCTATAGTTTTTATAACATTGTAATTTAAGTCTGAAATAAAAAAAATCTAATTATAATGTAAATTATGCACCAATTCTGTTGCATTTAATTTATTGCTTTGGTCAATCATAAAATTTAAATAAAATTCTTTGTTATACATTTATTATTGACAATTGACACATAACTATTAATTTCTATGTATGGGCATGTATAAATTTATATAATTTGTAATTTTAACAATCACTTTTTAATGCAATCCTATCCAAAAAAATTGCATTGTTGTTCTAGTGTTCATTGACTGACAGCATGAGTGGGGCATGTTTTCACCATTTAGCTCTCCTGTAATAATCACACAGTAAAAACGCAATAAAATCTGC
>JAODGC010012570.1:93396-109328 GCA_027574925.1 Ecitoglossa quadriceps | reverse complement strand
TCTTATAGGCATTTTGCTTCCGCAGCAAAAACATGATTACACCACAAATGCATATACTTTAGGACCGCTGAATTTAATTACACGAAAAATACAATTTTTTGAAATGAATAGCTTTGTTTTAAAATAACTAATATTGCTAAATTGTAAAATTTAATGACAAATACGGTAGGTGGATAGATTTGCATGTTATAAGTAAAGTCATGGACTCGGGTAATAAATAGAGCGTGAAATGGAAATTTTTGCAATTTTCGACGTTCACACCGACGTTTATACAAACTACAAACTCCTGCAAAAGACGCGCAACAAAAGTTATACGTCTCCAGCCTACTGCCGGCCGCCTCTGGCAGTATTGCCAGCCGCCCCATCGTGCACTGCGGCTGACACTTGGCGCGCGTCGCCACACATTTTAATAATAAATCGCGCTGGCATTAATATTTGCGCTCAACGTCAACTACATCTTCATTTTGTGCTTAATTTATGCTGAATAAGTATTTTTCTCCCTTTTGCTGTAAAACCCTCAATAATTTACGGACCGTAGATACGCTGCAACAAAGTTAAAATTTTCACCAGTCGCTTGATGAAATTAACTTAATTCGATCTAATTAATACCCAACATAATTCAATTTTCTTCTAGCTTATCCAGGTTTAATTTCACCACACATTTTGTCATTGGCAATCCTGTAATTTGTTTACAAGATGTAATCTATCAACTAGAAGCTGCACAAATATGCACATGTTTGCAGCACGCATAATGAGCTACTTTGTGCACGTTGCATACACGCAAATGCGGTATACTGCTTTAGCGTGAAATTCTCCACACGTCATTTATCCTTGCAAGTTATGTAGTTCATTGTCGTCCTTTATGACCGCTAATTTGCAAATGTGTTTTATTGCGCCTGCGAATGCAACAAAGCAACAGAACAACAGTACGCACGTCTGGTTGCAGGAATGTACTATATAGATCAGAGGAGATGATTCATCATAGTGTGTGTGTGTGTGTGTGTCATGCTCATGTTAATTATAATAAATCTTGATTGAAATGCATTGTTAATCAAAGTAAAAACGTAGGACAAATTGAAATGCTTCACGCAAATCCTTTATTATTCAAATTAATCGTTAAATATTCAAATCTATTAATCTATATTTATCTAGCACAAACCTATTATTGGTATTCTAAGTATTAAACATAATGGTTGTTGTACTAGAACAATAAATAAATGTTAATTGAAGAAAACACAGTGGAACCTTAATAGAAAAACTTACATTGCATAAAAAGTTGCCTACATCTACAGCGTGATCCGGTTCATGTTTGTACCGCAATGTCGATCTATTCAATTTTAAATCAATCTGTTTCTATCGCGTAAGTTCTACTTAAGTTTTCCAATAAAAAGTTTGTTGCAATGTATATATATAGGATCAAACTTGTTCCTCTTCGATACGACAAAACATTGCATGGAAATAGTTGGTTCAACACAAATCCTAAACTAACTAAACTTAAATTTCCTTTTAAAGGCAACAATATATTATTTCAACAATTAATTCATTATTTCACAGCAATATTGTAGTGTTATTAACAGCATCGTTTTATTATTTATGACTGCTCTGCTTACATATGTGAATAAAGCATCATTATCGCTCGTTTTAATATTGAGCACACCACAATTCCGAATAGTAGATTCGTAATAATTATATGATTATGAACATTACAGAAGATTTGAATTGAATAAAATGATGTAACAAACGTGTTCTTTAATACTGGATGTGGTTTGGTTTAGAAAAAAATGAAAGAGCTTTTATTGGAGGGTTAAATGTGAGGTAAACGTGTGATTTTTTTATGAGGTATTTGAAACTTAAGTAATAAATACTTAAGCAGCTAGTGTTTCAACAACTGGGTGATTTTAATTTTTAATGCGTAAGTGAATAGGTTGCCGTTAGAATTGTTGTGTATTAGTGGAGGCGCCTGGCACTATTGTAAAAGGCAGGTGATACTTTTTGTTTTTTTTTTCTATATTTTTGGTAATTTTGTAATTTTTGGTATGGGTTGTAATGTAGATTGCTATTTTGTATAGTTTTGTTATAAACGTTAATTTTTAAACTTTTAATTTGCGAACTTTTTAAAACTTTAACATAAAAGAAACTAATTCACTACTAATTACTAAACTATAAAATTTCCTTAGCATTAATTAACGCAAAAAAGAAGTAAATTGACTAGGAAACCTAAAAACATTGCTTAATTATCAATTAATTATTACTAATCGAAGCATTCTCTATTTCAACTATACACTCATTTAATCATGATTTCCTTTGCACAAAACCATTCAAAATAATTTACTAAAATACCAATTAAAACTTGATTCTAATTACTTCCAGAGTGCGCCATCAGTCCAGCTCTGTAATGAGAATAATAATGAACCAATATTTAAAATGACGCCGTCCACAATGGAGCTCAAATGCGCAGTAAACCAACAACTAAAAAAACGTGAAAAAACCCCACGAGCTTTGATTCATTATGCACACATTACTTCTCGCTCTTGCATTAGCATCTATTGTTGTTTTCTTTCAGTTTGGTTTAGTTCAAAAACCTTGAAATTTCCCCCGCGTTACAGAAAACAGCAACGAGTGTAGAGCAGAAAAGCGCAGCAACTGCGACTGACGCCATTTTGTGGAGTAAAAAATCCTTCTTTCTTGTTGACTGTGCCAAGTGTGTATATGTGTTGATGGTGTTGTTAATTAGTGGCGATGGTATTGCAGCAGTAGAAGCAACGCTTGTGCAAACTATACGTGTGCTCTCACCGTGCAACCATGCGTGCATGCACATACGATGGCATTGCAATAGTTGGGGATGAGGACGGAAGTATAGAGCTGTTTTGTTGGCGGCGGTTGTGTGTGCAATAGAGTGTGAGGGTATGAAGTAGGGCGCAAGTGTGTATCGAGTGGGCATTGTGTTCATTTGTCACTGGCGTACAATGGCAGCCATTGTTTATGATGTGAACAGCGCGTCGCGGCAATCGTGGAGCTCTTCAATCTTCGTTTTTCGCGGTTGGAATAATGACGCACGTTTTCCTCCTCAATAAAGGACAACAATTGGAAATAGTGGAAAAAAATGCACATAGTTAGGATACCAATATAAAAATATGTTATTTTTTATTATAGAATTGTTATTGGGTATAAGTTATTTTTTAATTCACTAGAAAATATGTTAGATTTTAAATAGTGTTGTCTAAAGAAGAAATCATGGATAAAATATTTTGAATTATTTAAATTTATAAAAAAATATAGATATTAACTTAATTGTATTTTTATTTGCGTATATTTATAAAAATAAATTTGAATGTTTTTTATTATAACACCATTTTTTGAGAGTTCAAATGGCTTCACTTTTAAGTTTAATTTATTTATTTTATTCTAAAAAACTAATAATGCTTTAATTAATATATGTCTTATATATATATATAACATATTTTACATTTTTATAACATTGCATTTATAATATAATAATAATATTGGGCTACTTTTTTCCCAAACTGTCCGTAACGCTACAATTCACTTGAAATTCCACACACATATGTTAAAACCAAGGTAAATATAACAGAAAGCACATTAATATCGTTAATGGCGAGTACATATGTGAACGTGGCGCGCAAAAGTTGGAATAATAAATTCGGCACAAGGTAGCAAGCAGGCAGGCGGACTTCCCTCCCAGCGCCTCCACCAGCAGTAAGCAAAAACAACGCGTGGAAAATGTGAAACGCCGCACATATAAACCAAACAAATGAAAAGCTAACCACGCGCACAAAGAAAACAGTATGAGCATTCACGCCAAATTTAACGGAGATAATTGCGTTATTTGCGGAATTAAACTTTTTGGGCTCAAATTTAATATTTTCATATATATGAATTATACTGCTTTAGAATTTAAATATTTGATATATCTTTACCCGTAACAACTCAAATATATATTCAGAAATTGTACAAAAATACAATAAATATGGTAAGTAAGTAAGTATGTCAGTCTATAGGAATGTAACTACTTGGTTGATTTTTATTTGGAATTATTTATATTAACTGCCGGCTCAATTTTAAGTATTTTCATGTTTCATGCGGCATTACATGCTCAGAATATATTTAAAAAACATTTTTTATTCATTTTAAAGTTACAGCCGTATGTTGGTATTGCACTCCTCTAACTTACTGCTTGGTGCACATGGATTAGAAAACGGCAAGGACCAAGAGTTAGGGTCAATTTGCCAGATTGCAATGCCGTGGTGGAAGTCGAGAGCTTTGCATCAAATAAATAGCTGCATGGCAATAGTAAAAAATAGGTAATATGTTAGAAATAAAGTGAAAATATATATAATAATCGTAAATTACTCACATGCTATATTTTGGCATAAAACAGCAAAAAGTCACATATTTGGCAAAAAAAAAAATATCGAAGACATTTTATTACACCAGGTTATGAATGTTATGTGGAAATGGCTCTTGAATTGCAGCAGTATTACACAGGTAGTTAAAAATAATACTTGAAATTTATGTGCATGAAGAATCATAATTTTCTATACTATTATTTTATTTGCTGACACATATTTGAGTGGAATGGGATTGCGTATTGGAGTTCATTGCTAGCAACCACCGTCTTGCATGCACAAAACGCAAAAGAAAGGAACGCAAGTGGCTGGAAAGCAAACAAGCAAACTGCCACACAAAGAATATCTACGAGTTGACTAACAAATAGAGCTTACTCAATTACATTACTGCGTTTGATAAAAAAACGAAAAGAAATTGCAATAAATGGCAAGTTGGTAGGAGAATGTTAAATTTAAAATTTAAGGCAATTTGCCAAAATAATGTTTAGAAATAGCATGAAAATGTATAAAAATGTAGTATTTACATTTATTTAAATGTTCAATGTACAATACAAAAAATATTTCCTTATGTCTAAGAAAACAAAAAAGAATTAACTTCAACTATATTTAAATTGCATCCCATGTCAACCCTGATCAAAACATGTAAATTAATCAGACTATTGTAGATTGTTAACACAATCCACTCATTACTCACTACATTTGCCCTCAGCAACTTCCTAGAAAATCTAAAGTTTTCCGTTTAAATTGATTGCAACACGCGACAATCAATAGTAACGTTGTTTGTCTATCGCTTGAGAAGCGGAAAAACAACTTCATCCTTTTAAATGCCGAGCATTATCAACTCCAAGAATTGTTATGATGTTTTGCCGCACCTCCACGAAGGACGTTTGTGCAAAAGAGCAAAGTTTGGACTCATAACCTAGTTTATGATATTTTGTCTCTTTTGTATTCCTTGCTTTCCTCTAGTGCTAGCACATGAACCGGATAACTTTGTTATTCTCATGTGTTTTTTACAAGATACACTCATTTGCTTGTAAATCACCTCACCAAATAATATGGCCATAATAAATTTACACACCTCATAGTCTTCCCAAATAAAATCCAAAGTGATTTTTATCTTAAGATAGAATTACTTGGTGCGTGAGGTTAATAATTTTTAATTAAAACGCAAAAAGACCCACATCCTCGCCTATGTAGTATATCAACAAGATAGTGGTAGACATATTTTTTGTAATTAAAAAACATGTGAGCTTGTACATCGTTCTAGTCTAGATAAATGTTTATCCTCATTGGGGCGACCGCTTTTTTCGCCCTCGGCTAACGCTGTATCTTTGTATGCGTTTTGGTGGCGGCCAGTTTGTCGCAGTTTTTTCTCATGTCCGCTTTTCCGTATTTTCCCCAAGCGCTCTCTACTTTCCACCTACCCTGCGGGATGCTCACTCTAGTAGCGTCATAATTAGTCCTATCACAATCTATCCTTTAACCTCGCCTATGCGTTGCTATTGCTTCCATCCTTTCTGTGTTTTGCGATATTATTTACTCTCTAGATTATTTAGACATTTTTGTTATTTATCTTTACTCTACTATCTAATTCTAGGAATAATAAATTGTTTGGTAATTTACATTTTATTCAGATCTATACACAACAATTAGTGTGCAGAAAAATTATTTTTATAAAACTTGTACAAAAAAATGCTGGACAATACAATATTTAATAATAATTGCTATTATTTTTGTGGATTAACAATTCTCCTTATATATTACAATCAAAATTATTTTTAAAATTTATAATATCCTGTTTCAATTTCTATTTTCTTCTTATTCTTTCTTTCCAGCTATGATTGAATGTACACAACTCCAAGTCATTTGTCTATTCGTTCACAAGTGTGTCAAATCCAAAGAATACTCTTATTGAAAACGTGACCATTGTGGCATAATATTATTTATCATGTGCAACAGCGGTGTGCTTGGATTTGTCAATCGAACAGTGTTGGTAAAACCGGCGCCTCCGCCACCAAAATATTACATTATTCTTCTGTTTCTGACATTTTCATTTTCTATTCCGTAAAAATTGAAACCAAATTCTTATTATTTACTCATATTAACAGCGCCACATTGACTAAAATAATTAAATTCAGTTACATCCATAGAAACCTTCTACTTATTTACGTAAAAAGAAAAACAGTAATTAAGCAGTCAATTGGAAATTTCTCAATTAGTAGTAATTGTATAAAAAATGCAATATTCTTATATTTTATAAAATTTATATTTTTTTTGTTTTCATTGTAAGATGACGACTGCAAATTGTGCGCTGTGAAATTATTAAGTATATTGGTATATGAAGGTTGTTTGTGTCATGAACACCCTAATTTCGACACGATGATGGTTATTAATGATAATAATCGGAAGGTCCTACATTTCGGCATAGAGATTATTTGAGCATATTTTCAACTACTCTATAATAACGGTAGAAATTGGCAAAACCACGACCTTCCTTGATTTGACATTAAAAACGTGCTGAAAATATTCCTTAGAATTGTGATAATCAATCTGAATATTTAATATTAGTAAAAATGTGCTGGGGTTCGTTAGTAACTGTTTTAATATTCAACTGTCGTCTCCTGCATACATTTCTAATTTTTGTTTATATTCCATCAAACATTTTGATTACGAAGCCAGTGAAAAATGTCGTCGTAGCAAAAACGAGCTTTGCTAAGTCCTTAACAAAGCAGTGTCCTAATTCCATTTATAATGAACCTGCGGTAACTGAATGCCAGCGCAACAAGACGAAACAAGGCACAATTTTTCAAAGCTCTCAATCTACAGCTTTCGGCGGGATTTAGGAATCGGAATGGAAACGATGATAAAGTCCGTTTCGTGTGAAAATATAATATTGTAGGTAAGTTGAGGAGTATATTTGACAATTTTGTATCAGTATCTTTTCCAGCTTTCATGGATTTGTAGTATTATGCTGCGGAAAAAATGAATCTCACGATGGAAATTGAAATGTAAACTTTTCATATGCTTTGTGTTGAAAATCCGAAATGGGAATTTTACTTCTATTTGTTGAGTGAATGACATGAATGGCGCAATTATATATTTTGGTGTTACGTTTTATTATAGATTACAAACAGAAACTATAGATGGGATTATTCTAACAAATAAGTTGACAATTATTTGCCATTCTATAAATTAGACGTGGCTAAACAAATGGTAAAGAGAAAATCATAAAAAGATTGTTTTAAATTATTAATAAATTCATTATTAAGAAAAGTAATTTAATTTGGGTGTTAGCATTAAATCAAAGATTTTTTCTCACTAGAATATAAAGAAAAAATCAAATTTATGGAATTATAATTCAATTCCAATATTCTCATAAAGTAATGCAAAAGTTTTTAATTAACAGATTTAATTACAACTTAAATTAATTCTAAAAAAATTTAAAAATTGACTAAATTTCCCAATCTTAACAAATTTCTTAAAATAATTTTTTGATTTTTTTATCCCAAAATTATAATAAGAAATTAAATATTACATCAAATTAATTTAATTTAATATAAAATAATCAATACTATATTAAATATAAATAATCCAAGTAAATTTTCCCAAAGCGGAAGCAAAAATCATGCCCATTTATCATGTACCCGTTTAAATTATTCCAACTTGTATTCCACATTTCTGAATAGCCCACAGAATTTGTAAAGCATCACGGACGAATGGAGATAATTTGTCGCGAATGATATATATAATAGTAAATCGCGATAATATGCATAATTATGCATCCATTTTGTCCGGGCGTTTTTGCAAAAAGCACTTGGGTATTCGTGCATAATAAGCGCTCATTGTACAATATAACGAATGGAAATAAATATATATTTACGGCAGCTTGATTTATGAACGCATTCTATTCTGAGCACATATTTTACCAAAGGAATACCGGTCAATAATTGACAAGCATTGTTAATTAACGTTAACAATGGAAAGCGTATCTGGCAACTAGTTTCAAATTGATTGATAAAAAGCACAAGGAAGAATGGGATGAATTAGTTGGTGTGTTTCGTTCATTATATCTGATTAATTTCAATATGTTAATTAAAAGCATTTGTCATATATTATAACGCAAATGAAAATATTGATATAAATCTCCTGGTTAAAAAATCAGGCCGCAACCGTATGTTAAAAAATGTATGATGAAATTGAAAAAGATAATCTCCAGAGAAATACACCAACCTAGAAGCATCAGCAAGCTGTAGCGATGAAATTATTCAAGCCGCCGTCGTCCGCCGCACAGGACATAAATTATTGCCAGCCCTTTGCTTGTTTCGACTGTAGAGGGGTAGAGGTGAAGTTTTAAGCAGAAGCGATCAATTTTTTCTAATCGAATGATTTTATTTGCGGCGCACGTGAAATATGTATTTATGAAAATGATGAATTCAACCAAATCCGCCCCACTTTAGCACCGCATCTCATGCCTAAAACAGATGAAATACGCCCGGAGAAGATTTTTGATTAAATGTCACGCTCGAATTGGTCGTGTTAAATGTTTAATTTCGATTTGGCGCAAATGCAAATAGGATCAGCAGGCGTGCGAATGCCGCAGCTTTTTCGATGTTCGCACGCGTATGAAAGCGATTTATCGCGATAGCTGCTGTCATCCAATCCGGTCGTGGCTATTTTGTATATTAGCTATTATATTATTAGAGCCACAACCCAAGCTCCAATTTTGCCTGCGTTAAATCGAATTTGCATATGATATACGCAGCGTAAACGCACACGAGACGTTAATTAATGAACATTTTTTAAATAAACATGCAGCGCATTGGTAATGATTTAGGAGCGCATGTGATTGAACTGAAGTAATTTGTAAAAATGATAGGGCTTGTATAAAATTATAGAAATGCGCAATGCAAATATGTACAACAGTCAGTTTATTATGCTAGATTTTAATTAAAACATGAATCCAATTTATATAAATATAACATTTACTAGAATTGAAAACTTGAGGATATGTTAAACAAAACTAAACGTATAAATAATATTTATCTTGGGGATGATTTTATTTGTTAGTTTTTTCCTGCTTGCATGATAAGTGTAATATTTGTTCAACAGGAGAGGATCATTTGCATGCAAGTCAAAGTGTGTTAACTTTGATTGGCAAGGGTAAAAGTTGAAAGCGATGATTCTATGCATGTCATCAGAATGAAAATTGTTTTATCAGTCTGTCATTCGGTTGGACTGCATTTGCCAAGCAACTTGGTGACATATATTGATGGAAAACTGAATGAATATGCAATGAAAACAGCGTCAACTTTATTTTATACGTTTTTAGCTTTAATGTTCTATGCAGGTATTGAATTGTTTTTTTTAATTTCCATACTTAGGATATTTAGTTTAAAATCAATAAATTTATATCAATTGAATAAATTTTATAATAATACACCAACTGAATTATTTGCTGTATAAGCAAGCTTTAAAGCTCAATTCCTATATTTTTTGCTGTATTCCGATATTTTTTTTTATATTTTGCTTGACTATTTTTCCTCGATAGCATTCATGATTAATCCGGTGAATAATCGCACAAACAAACAGTGGTCATGTATGTATGGCCCACATTCGTAAACTTTGTAGGAAAATTGAGTAAAAAATTCACTGCCACGCGTTGCATGTCCAATAAATCCAAAGTTTCCTATCTCTCACCTATACAAACTCCGCCATAACCTAAACTAACAACTAGGGCAGGCAGCATAACCTCAAACACATATCTGTACGTTGTGCGCAAGAATTGTTGTGTGAGCCCCTGCAAAACCAACAAAACATGCTGGATGCAAAACTGTATTTTTTACTGGTGGCGGCTTGTAAAGCATGTTTGACACGCGTGCCAAAAAGTGGTGATATTCGGCGTTTTGCTACGAGTTGTCCTTTGAATTGTTCAAACATGGAGGTTTTTAGGATTTGACTCTAGAATGAGATGGAGGGTAGAGATTTGTGTGGATGGAGGTACAGTTGAAGAGAGAAAGCGAGGAAATGCGGAGAAGCATCTTGTTTATGCATTTAGCAAGCGTCGAGCTATAAATTCCTCTAATTACTTGCCATTACGCTTCTTGCATGTATAATTTTGAAGTAAATGTATGGATTTATATAGGGTGATACAAAATAAATCATCAAATTTACAATATAAATCTAGTATATTTTAAAAATATTTTTTATTAAATATTTAACTTGTTATTTTTTTTTTAGAAAAATTTAAAAAATTTGTTGATTTTTAAAGTGCTATTTTAATATATATTATTAATTATATTGCATGGTACATTATTGATATTAATACATAATAAATTACAAATAAAAATTAAAAATATTTTTGTTTTAATAAAAATATTATTTGATATATTAATATTAGTAAAATGTCAAATTAAACGTGTGTGCAAATTTATTTTCAACTGCAACCAAAGAAATAATTAATATTAAATACTTAATATTCCTTAAATTTTATGTTAAAATCAAACAAAAATAGGTTTGGTTAGAGTAAACTCTCTTGTGCCTGGCAACTGCCACCATCATGCAAACAAATCAAAACATATTTTAATTATCTCACATTTATTTTACATTTCAAAAATTAAAAATTAATTTTCAATTTTTAACCATTTCTTGTCATGCTGCAGATTTTTCCTTTAAACCATTTAAGCCCTCTTTTCCTATACGTTAATTACCCCTTTCCCAACACGATAATCTACTCTTACACAAATGCTAACTTTGCACCAAATGTTTCAATCAAGCATATCATTATCATCACCTAACGTAGAACATTTGACCAAAACCAATTCAAAGCATAGAATTACCCACTAACCATCTCTAACCGACTCAAAGACTTGCACCATTGACATAAACACCTCATGCGTAAATTACACATGCACAACTTGCATTCTCCTATGCATTGTTTAACTGCCGCCACCTTGCAGCCGACGCAAAACCACTGCATTGGTAATAGTAAATAATAAATCGAATGCCGCGCACTGGAACTAATTGTTAGTCGAAGTAGAAAGCCATTAAGCAATGATTTATACAACAATCGGTAATGCGTTATTAGCTGCTATCCAATCATAGAACGCGCAGCATGCACGTCGCACGTTGATATTGGTGGTGACTGCGGGGGCAGCATGAAAAGTACGTAATGCAGTTTGTGATATGCGTGATGCCGGTGCCCGGTCACGTCAAATCCGGTTCGAACGTTTTGTCGGCCCGCAAGATATTAATGCTAATTTATTAGCAAATGTAATTGTTACAATGAATTATGTGTTTGGTTTTGTGGCGGTATAAACTGGATTTGTACATAGGGAAATAACAAAACTATGTTTTGATCTATTGTTGAGCTGAACATAGAAAGCAACAGGATTTATCCATCTGGGAGTAAAACTGCATTAAATATTTAAAATTTGAAAAGTTTTAATGTTGATTATGTGTAAACTAAACAACTAAACAGCTGTTAGTACTTATAATTCATGAATACGTTGCATGCAGTGATTGTCTCTATCTCAATCTGCATCTAGAGCAGCTGGTAACCCAAGCCGGATGTTCAACTCTTGAGCTTTCACTGAGCTTCTTTGCTAGTGTATACAAATATAAATGCTGTAAATTTGTGTGAGTTGCATAAACTGCATGGTTGCCTACTGTGAATACACGCAATTACGACAAATGCTCTGCGAACTATTTCGAAACTTTCCAGATGTTGCATTTGCACGCGGTGGTGGAGGCGCCGAGCCAATTCATGCGTACCGATAACCTCCCTCAAAAATAAAACACAACAATTTATAATACATATTACTCCTTACAAATGTTTTCAATAAGTAAAAAAATATTTTTGTTTTTTTATAACTCCACTTTTGATTCGCTGGGTTTTGCTTGTTCCAGGTTTTTCAACTTGCGCACTAAAGTTTACAGTTTGCCTTTTACACGTTGGCAGTTTTCAGTTTTTACGAGCACAACTTGTAAATGGCAAGTCTTTTCCTAACTATAATGATACGTGTGCGGAACTTGACGGTGATAGGTACAATTTGATCATAATCATAAAGAAAATTTAATGGCAAAACAATAATAAACAAGTGGTATGCCTACACAAATATATCTTGGAAAAGGTAATTATTTAATTCATGTAACTTAACCAATAAATTAAAATTAAATAAATCATGATTTGACATTAATATTTTTTTTTATTTATTGTACATTGTACACAACTCAGCGTAGGTAAAACAAAAAGCATATCTAAATATAATATAAAAAAGAACATTATATATGTATATATTGTGCAACAATAGGTAACTTAACACTAAGAAGATTAATAATTTTCATAAATATTTTAAAGTGGAGAATGGTTAGTTCATAAAGCAAAAATATAAAATAGGTGTACGTTTGATTAATTGTGGTATATTTAAACTTTACCATAAATAAATTATATATCTATATTTTACTTTTAGATAGTTTAAATTGCACCATCAACACGTTCAAGATTTATTCCACCATTACACGCTTTATTATCTCGCCCGAAGCAAGCAATCGACAATAAATTTATTATACGATCGCAATAAATATTTCCCGCAAAATTTTGGATGCATTGCATTTGCATGAGATATAATTAAATGCCAGAAAAATTTAAACAAATAAAATGCAAATATTATAGCACAGTGATGGGATAACTACAAAGATACATACTTTGCACTGAATTGATGGCCTAATTCAAGAGTTATTTCTTTATGTTAATACAGAACGTTAAATAATTTTATGATTTTTCTTAATATTTATGATGTAGTTGTTCTTTTACAATTTTAAATAAATCAAAAAATGCATCAAACATAGTTGAACATTATCAGAAAGAACACATAAGAAATTTTATTGAAAAAGAACAGCAGATAATATTTTTAACAATATTCTTTCTAAATAATATATAAATATTACTAAAATAATTTAATTTGAAATTGTTTGTAACTGTTATATTTATATGTTAGAAATGAATTTAATTAAATGTACCTTGAAAACAACCTATTAACGCCATTACAAATTATTTTATAATTAACAATGTTATTTTATCCAAAAATAATAAAAGTAATTGAATTAGTATAGAAAAAATGTGACCAGTTTAGTAGCTGAGAGAAATTAAAATAAACATTGGATGAATATTGTGCCCAGCGCCTCCACCATCATGTTATTCATCGCAGAGTGCTTTGCTCTATATCTATATTGATTTTATAGTTAGTGGCTTAATTCGGCAGTTCGAGTACTGTAACACGCATTAGCGTTTGTTGTGCACTCGTGCACTGGTGAATGAACTTAATCTTACGATTGACAACACAATGTGACAATTTAAATATCAGTTTTTGTCCAACACTCTATAACAAATAAAAATAAAACAATTAATTGATTTCTTTTAGTTAGTAATTAAAATGCAAATAATAAGCTTAGTTCCCGTAAATACTCAACTTGATTAATAATTAAATTGCTATCCATTAGTTGCAAAGATCAATTAGAAACTTCGGCACTTTGCCTAGAAGGCTCCACCTAATTAAACCAAACTATTTGATCTTGCATACATAGAGTTGGTGCAGGGTATTGTGGCGTAAGCAATGTGCAATATGTGTACTATATGTAATATGTATATTATCAAACCAGGAAGTTTGTGTCTTGGCTAAGGGCAATTTTAGCCGGCGTTTGTGTCTGTTAGCAGTGCTAATAAGTTCCGGCTAGCCGGAACGTCGTCGTTAGTTAAGGCGTGAATAAAGGTTGGGTGAAATAGGGTGGGAAGTTGCAGGTTAAGTCGCAGTGTAGCTGCCCGGAAGTCACCATTGGGTTATAGGAAATAACAACAATACAAAGAGGTTAAATGATAACAAGAGGAAAACATGTAGGACAGATGGATCTTGTAGGTAATTTAATAGGTAGTGATAAGAATGTTTAATGGATATTTTAGAATTGGATTGGAATTTAGACTCGGTTTTTCAGAATGAAGTTGCTGTGAAAATTGTGGAAAGCAAAGTGGTGTATGTTATGACACTAATTTTACTATCAATTGAATTTTTTAAAGTATGATTTAATCACAGATTTAGAATTTCATTACTAGTACAACTAGAAGATTGAATTCCTTGTTTGCTTGCGATCTTGCAACTTGCATCACATTTCTAATTAATCCAGAATCTAGCGCATGCAAATATAAATTAAGTTATTCAGTTAAATGTGATTAGTCCCTGCGCGCTGCCACCTCAATCTCTGCCACTGCTGCGGTGGCGTACTTTGCAAAGGAAGGAAATTGAGCAGCGTCGTTGAAAGACGCCGCAACTGATGATTTGGTCACGCAACGGTAAATTCTGCATGAGTCTGCTTTTCGATTAGGTAAGCAGAAAATCAACATTGACGCCAAGATAATAATCGGAGCAGGCTGCATATATTTTGCGAACGACAACCTACCCTAGCATACTGCTGCCCATTCCTTGTTTTTGGAATTGGTCATTGGTGGAACACGAAAGGATGTGGGTTAGGAGACATTACTAGTTGAGGCCAATATCACGATGAAATTCAACTAAATAATGGTCTGGGTCCTTTGGCTGGCATCTATTCCTCGACTGTTGTAGGCATTCCAAGAGGCGTGGTGGAGCAACTTTGTCAATTTGTGGGTATATTTATTTGCTTGCTCAATTGTTCTAGTTGTAATTGCTTGTTTATTATGTGGTCATTAATGTCCAATCGAATTGCCAATGTAACATTAGACAATGTTGCAATATTCATTAATTAAATTGACATTGATATTAGTTCAACATAACGTACTGTTGGTTCACACTGGGACTTGCAATGTGCATCTGTTTGGTTGGACCTTGCACAACAATCCACTTAAACCAATGTAACATTAATCATTTTAAATTATCCCACGAGCACATGATGGCTTGCAACAAAATGCATCCCTTTGCAAACAATGCGTTTGTCCAAATACAGCGTTTGCACTAAGCTTAAAATGTTACCCTGTTTAGGCAATGGAAGATCACATTACCGAATACTACTATAACTACAATAGCAAACCTGCTGGTAACAATGCTGGTCTAATTTGTAATTCATTGTGCTAATTTGTCGTTCGCTAATCGCGTGGTAATTTGTTTCAGTATACGCTATTATTCCTATGTCAATATTCCAGATGTTGGCAACCAAACAAACACCCACTTTAAAAAACACCAATTTATGATACAAATCAACATTACTTCAGAACATATTCCAATGATTTGTTTTTCATCAAAATAATTTTAGTTAAAAATAATAGCCTGATGATATTAATGCATCGTAGTGATATTTACAAATTGAAGCGGAATTTAAATGTTCTATTAATGCAGGAATATGTTGAGAAATTTTAGCACGTAATATACATCAATATGAAATACATACTCAATGTCATGTATGTACCTAAGCTGGGAGCTTGTACCAACCAAGGAATGGTGGCAGCGCCGGGTTGTATAGAAGAAGCCACTAGCTTTGAGCATTCAACAGTGCACATCGTGGGCACGTTTATACAAAGAAGTCAAAGATAAGCCCAGTCAT
>JAODGC010012570.1:80104-93296 GCA_027574925.1 Ecitoglossa quadriceps | reverse complement strand
AGCCACTAGCTTTGAGCATTCAACAGTGCACATCGTGGGCACGTTTATACAAAGAAGTCAAAGATAAGCCCAGTCATTGATCGAGGAACATCGTGAGAAAGAATGCTTTAAAAATGCAAGTCACAGCAAATATTACAGACAAGGCGATGGGGAATGTTACAAATGTTGGTAATGCGAAATATCTTCATTTTTCTTGTATCTGATCTTATTAAACTTGCTAGAGAATGAAAAATATCTGGAGTTCTTTGATTTTAAATGGGTTTAGTTGAAAAAGTAAACAAACACCAAGAACATACATTTAAAATCCTCCCTGCGTTTTCTATGATGGTGAAGGTACTGGGAAGATGTATTTTAAATAGACTTATCTTAGAATAAAATTATTTCATTGAGATTCTACATCAAACAAGAAAGTCTCTCCTTTTATCTTTACCAATGAAGAAAGCACATTTTTAGTACCCACATGAATTACAACCTCTAAAGACTTTGACCCAACTTACCGCATAAACTAACCCTTAAAAAAAGCGCAAGTAGATATGGAAAATTCAAGCATTGTTTATGCTAGGATGACTTGTTAATATAAACCAAATTTATATTAATAATGCAGAAGTGCTGATATCTTCTGCACAAGTGTTGTATGAAGCGAGAACAACTTTCCCAAAATGATTTAACTCATGTCATATAAGACCTGCTCACATCCTGCAAAGTTTTGTGCGTAGTAGTTTATGGTTGTAAATTACTATAAAACAATTAATTTAAGAGAGATTCAAGAGATTCAACCAATGCAAACAACTAACTGGATTATTACGGATTTAACTTATAAATGAACTTGCTGAAGAAGTTATAAATTATAGTCTTATTTTGTAACTTACTTTGATTTTAATTTATTTAAACAAATTTTTTTTGATTGGATATTTGAAATTCTTTAACAACGATTTTTTAAAGAAAATAGTAAGATGACCATGTCAATATGTTACTAGGTAAATATTATACTATCCGAAGAAGGAAACAAAATAACTTTTTCCGTGGACAGATCGACTGACGACGACGTCAGCTCCATTCGTTTCATTAATCTAGCGACGCTCGTATCAATCAAATATTACGTCACGTACCGCAGTGAAAGCGCAAGCGGATATACCGGCAAATAGGAAAAGTTTTTGTATTAGTTTACTTTTACACAGCAATTTCGCTTTGTTTTATATATATATATTACGAGCTGAGAGCAAACAGGGATATTAAGTTGGGATAAAACTAAACATTCGCAGACATAAAACTAAAGAAAATCTTCAAGAAAAAAAATAAATTTTGTGTTTTTCTTTAATGATTACGATATTTTAATGTCTTAATATTTGTTGGATGCATTGAAAATGATACTATAAAGTAAATAACTTGCGGAAAATAAATATTCTTCAATTGATATATTGGAAAAATAAATGTAATGAGTGCGTTGTGATGGAAAAGACAATAATCTAGAAAATAAGTTTTTTCAATTGCAAACAAGACGGAAGATTAAAATTATCCAGCAGAATAAACGAAAAGACCGGAAAGGGAATTGAAGATAAGAGAATGAAGTGAGAAAGTGGAGAAGTCATCAAAACAATTTATTACTAGATAATGTTGGTAGAAAAATCTCAAACATTTTTTTATTGGAAAGCATATATAATGTAAGAAATTTCCAGGACAATGGGTATTAGTATAAGAATAACAATAAATAACGGCAAGAATTTTCATTAAACAGTAAATTTAAAGCAAACTGTGATTATATTACTGTTGTAGAAAAATTTACTCAATTCTATTTTTTACAAAAAAAGGAAAACTATGTGGTTATGTTAAATTTTTTTTCACCTAAATATCATTTATGGAAATTGCGATCGCAATTGGTTTAGGCACCAATAGAGTGCTTGGAGTGCTTGGCAAGATGGCCGCGTGTATCTAAGGAAGGTAGAAGGTAGCAGAAAGCAGTAGGAGGTAGCATCTACACCTGGCGACGCTCAAGACGTTCTAATTGATTCCTAGCCATTAATCAAGTGTCCGTGGAGACTACCCAAAGCTGTGGATCTTCGACGCCCCAAAAAGACACAATCCTTTTACAGAGATCCACACCCCCAGCGCTTGCTCCTTGCACAAAATGGTTGTAGATAAATTACTTAGTATGTAATTAACCCAAGGGTGGAATTGATTGTAAACCCTCACACTAATAAATTGCGCCTTTCTTTAATGGCAGATTTCCGCAAAAACAAATTGAATATTTCCACACATGATTAAACCAGCAAATCAACATCTTTGCCGGATTATTGCACGCAGGTTGGAGAGGAAATTGTATGCGATAACATCCTAGTCAGAGATGGGTTGAATGCTTACGACGTCGATGGTAACGACAAGCGCGCCGAGGAGCACATGGTTGGGGATTAGAAGCGCTGGGGCATGCCCGCAAATGCATATGGATAATGTCGACGTTGTCCAACGCTTGGAGCACTCATTTGGGGTCCAAGCAACACAATGCGCTTCTAGCGAGGCATGCAATGTGCAGAATGCACTTGCATACCAAGTCCATCTCTAAATTACTGGAAATTCCAAAATAATTAATCGATGGCTGAACGCGATGACCAGAGGATGACTTGCGGATAACTGTGCTATGGGCAACATTCAACAGACAGCGTTACGAATACCAACGGTGGTGAAATTCCTGCATTGGGCGGGTTAATCAAATGGTTGGTTTAGGAAATAAATTGATTATTAGAATTAGCATACGTTTTGAATCTAGTAGCCTCAAATCTAAATGAGTATAAAAACATTTCGTATGTCAAGAATGTCAAATTTCTCAGTGAGATAAATTGATATGCTAACGCATATAGTTGACAGGTTTATTGGTAATTTCTATAAATTTTTTAAATTGAGATAATGGTGTAATGTTTTTGTACTAAATTTTCATAAGCAAAAAATCCCTTTGCCCCTAGAACAATTTCTATTACATGCACATGCCTAATT
Organism: Ecitoglossa quadriceps; assembly: GCA_027574925.1. NCBI lineage: Eukaryota > Metazoa > Arthropoda > Insecta > Coleoptera > Staphylinidae > Ecitoglossa > Ecitoglossa quadriceps. The sequence continues at coordinate 90,311 of JAODGC010012570.1, read as the reverse complement.
CATTTGCATTCACACATACGTAGGCACTCATTGAATTAGTTTGTTTGCAACATGCTTACAATTAAAACAAACGCTTTGATGCTTAAAACGATTTGCAACCCTTCTGTGTACACCAGAGCCGTGCTTCCTAGTCAGCGTTAGCCCAATTCGCTCTCAGTCGCCACTCTCCAGCTACGTGCAGTTAAATTACAGCAACGCAGGAAGTTGGCGCAGCGCGTAAACGTTATTGCTATTTGCCGGCAAACGTTCGACCGCTTCCAGGCCACTTCATCACGACCGCCATATAAGATTAACCTCTGACGCGCGTTGCTAAGAGGATTCCTAAAACGCCAATAACTTTGCTCGGGCGAAGAACAAACCAGCACACCATTGCCTTTTGATCCAAGAAATGACGCTTTGAGATTAAAGTAGTGCTTTAAAATTTAATTTGGAATTGTGTAAAGTGTAGATATCTTTGTATAGAGTTACTTTGATTGTCACTCTAAAGCGAGAAGAACATGGTACTTTTATAGTTGTCCTAGTAGAAGGGAGTGCCGAGCACATTGAGAGGAGAGCTATAAGCGCCATCTATCCAGTAATAGGCATACTATTTCTCTTATTTTTTTATGCAGTTTATTTTTAATTTTCACATTGATTTTATCTTTCATGGATGAAAAATTGTATGAAAAATTCAACAACACTTTTTTAAATAATTAATCCTAACAATTTATAAACTCTCAACTTTTTTCAAATTAGATCCTTCCACACTAAGAAAATTACGTATTCGAATAGCGTAGGTAACCTCAAGGCAAGCACCTTCAGTAAGAATTTCTTGCGATTCCTCATTGTTTGCCCACTTTCTTAAAGATAAAACCTAACTTGCCAACAGCATGGTATTAAAGAATTAAGGCTAGGCTCAGTTGTGTTAAGGCTTGTTCTAATTAGGTAAAAGTTGTGCTTGGCATAAGTGAAAAGAAAGTACTGGCTGCTTTTAAGAAGAAAAGGAACAAAATAAAATCAGCAACAAAAAATTTACGGAGGGTTGTAGAAGAAACTAAGTGCGATCTAAAAAGTATCATAGCATTCAAGAGAACAAGTTTGAAATTTTCAATTTAACTCTGGAATTACGTAGAACTCCGGAAATTATACGCAAATAAAAGTAATCAAATAACGTGCAATTGTAATTTGTTGTAAAACACAGTAATCTTTTGTTTTACTTGAGTTCTATTTGCTTAGTATGCCAGGAGCTATTGTCAAATGCGTATTAATCTAATTTAATATGTAATAATGTACTGTAGTAGTGTAGTAGAATAGTATAGTGTAATAATTCAGTTTGTCTTTAGCAAAATAATACACTACCTAAATAAAGCTTGACCTGGGAGGAAAATACTTGAGTTTAAATGTTCAATAAGAAAATAATTATTTTTGTATTATATTTTAATCTACTAAAACTGTATTTGATTGTGACAATAGCCAATAATTCACACTCATGTAGAATTAAACTTGTTCTTTGTAAATTCCTAATCCAGGATAACTCGTGTTCCCTACAACCAGCAGTTACCGGTCGCCAGTAAGCTATTAGTTTCGAGAATCACTTCCTCCCTACCACCCTAGTAATAGCTGGGTTGGAGAGAATCTCATCTGGATCAGAGAAATCCAGACATTGAGATGTACTATTCCAACCTCCAAGCAGTCTAGATGTCTGAGGACATTGTGGGACATTCACAAAGTTTCCAACTATCCCACAACCTCCATATATGTACCGTACAGTTTAGAAACCCGTGATTGTGGTCATGATGAACGTGGGAGTAAGATTTGTCCAAACTGGCTTCCCCACCCATTTTCACCCGCATACTCCTACTACCATCACAAGAATACGTTTGTTGGTGCTTATTGTTTTATGTATAAGTATGGTTTGAATATTGTAGCGGAAATCCGCTGGAGTAGTGTGAGTGGTACCAAAATGTGGACGAATTGATACCTCGATATCTGGCAATACACAGCGATTGCTCTAATTGTCTAGCTATTGGCAATATGTTGACGTTGAATTAGATTTTGGTTCGTTGCGCTCGAATAATAAATTACGCTATAGTTGCGGCAAACACGGTGGCTTGTGGTACTAGAGTCTTAGCTCAAACTGGTGTACATTTATAGTTCTTCACTTAGTGCAGACTGGGTCCACCCTCAATTCCCAGACGCTGCGGTGAGGAATTAGTGAGGTTAACGCAGCTGAGTTCTAGTCGGATCGATGATGTTGGATATGGAGGTTACCATAAGCAATAATTACATTTTATGCGTAGTAATAATAAATGTAACATCTTTAGCTGGAAGAGTAAATTGAACTATTTCTGGATTGTATTCTTGACAACGTAGCTTCGTCCCAATACCAATAGTCTCAAGTGTAGTAAAGAGTTGGAATGTAAATTCAGTAAAATACTCATCTATTTTTACGTCGTAAATTTTTAAATCCGTAATTTTTCTATCTTTAAAATAGACAATTTGAGTATAAATTAAGTTGTTGTGTACGCATCGTCCATTTGGATAAGTCCAAAACTGTACGATGTGCAAGGATTTTCAATGCTTGGGATGCAAGAAAACCTATACCACTTACAGCACCATCAGAACAGCTCGTTTTGAATTCAGTCAACGTATAATCGATACCTAAACTTGGTCAAATATTTGACAATCTAAAACTATCCGAATGGTAAATTCAAAGCAGGTACAACGCCATCTATGAAAAGGAGCTATTTGAAGTACTACTAAAAAATTTTTCAGAAAACCAATGGTTTCCTATAATTTCCTGTATTCTTTACGTTATTTGTAATTTTACAAAGATTCTTTATCTCAAATACACGTCCGTATAATAACAACTTTAAAGCAATTTTACGTTCGTTTTGAATTACCCATTGCGCAATTCAACCTCTCTGCATTAACCTATTTTATTGCTTTGTTTTCCTCAGTCAAAGTGCACGATTCCTTGCACTGACGATATTAACATGTACAATGATGTCATCGTGGAATAAAGGCTTCAATTTTCACAATGGTGTAATCAAGGAAAAAGTGTAATAAAAGCACTACAACTATACATACTACAAACATTCCTCGAGTCCCTATTTATTTTCCCAGATTAATTCTTCTTTTATTTGAGTATAAATGATGATACTGGATAACAAAACATCATCCGCTCATTAATTAAATGTCGCTTATTATTATGCAAGCACGTAAATCCCACTTATTTTCCTTCCCCATACGCCGGTATCATAATTCTCGGTGGTGGTCCAATTGGTAATTTATCAATGTCTATCAAACCATGTGCGTGCATTTGGCCCTTTCATTCGTGGTCCAACAAATGAAGAGAGAAAGGACATTATGTAGTATTACTTGCAAAATATGCAAGCATCAGTTTAAGCAGGAGGCGTAAGCGAATGACAGGAGTATTTTATGTCATTTGTATCTATCAATTTAGTATGGAATTGTTCTACCAGCGACAATTTTAGGAATCAGTAGCACTTTAGTTAATCACTAGGACAAGTGGGGTTTATGTGTGATGTGGATATTTATGGTGATGTTATCGTACTTTGGAAGCAGACAAGAGTGCGTGCTTTTATAGTGGTATTAGAAGAGGGGAGCGTCGAGTGATGCGATGGAGGTGTTAAGCGGGAACTATCAACGTCCTCTGTATGGGAAATAATGAATTAACATCTTTATATATAGTGGGAACTGTTTTTAGTTATATATTTTAAATTTTAATAAGATAAAGCACTATGAAAGATTCTAGCAGCCACATAATTTTTTAAAAATAATTTGTGCTTTAATTCATGCATTGTAGTTCGTATTGATAGATGAATTTGTTTTTATTTTCTCTTCTCTAACATGCTCCCGCAATTGTTAATACTCAATTAACATGTAATTATCCGGGTTCTAATAAAGGTAAACTTTGCTCATCTCGTCCACCGAGACATGCTTTTGCATTTGGGTGGGCTGACCGTTGTTATAAAGTTTGACTAAACAAAGTGATTTATACTGAATGATACAAAATGTGTTTCTCTCAAAATACAATTCACTTAAATTTAGTTCAAGTGAAAGATATAAAAATAAAGTGTGAGATTTATTTTTTCTTGTTTTGATTAAGTCCGTAAAAATTTTTCTGAGCCATGTAACAATCACATAGGCATGTGGAAAAATAGCATCTAGAGGAATAGCAACTAACAGAAAGTTGTTTAATACCCTGCAGACTCACATAGCTGTAGATTGAGTGTAAGGAAATTAACACTCCAGGCGTAAAGTTTGCTACCGGACCGAGTTGGGAACTTCCTTCTAAATAACTAAAACCTCCTGGGAGTATGCTTTATGCGAATTCACATGCAAAACGACATTGGCGCCTGGTGCCCAGTTGAATTTGATAGAGTCGAGACCAAGACATAATTTCGACTTGTCCAACAAAGGTAGACCATTAGCTTTAATAGTTTCATCTATTATTAGCAGCACGACTTTGCGACCGTCATAAGGGTTGTAAAATGAAGTCACATGAGCATCAACATCAAGGGTTTGTAGATTTGGTGGCTGCTTTGAGGTTGCAATGAATTTTATATTTGAGATATTCTGGGCAAGAGAATGGCATAGTTGAGCGTAGGAATTTTAGCTGGAGAATGTTTCCATATTAATGGAGTTGATTAAGTATGATATGGCGTGCATTGAATAGTTAATCTGATATTATATTGGAGACGATGTGATAATTTCGTTTGGGCTTTAATTAAATGAATTAATACAAATCAAATATTAGGGTATAGAGGATATTCATTAATTATGGAGTTGTCAGTGTGGAATCAATAACCCAAAATAACTACATTAACACTTTGATTTGAATGAGAATAATGAAATCTGACAGGAGCATCTGGCTATGACGTCAGCCGCATGTGAGCTCCACCCTTATTGATCAAACACCCTCCAACGTTCAAACTTTATGGAATTTCATCCACTATAGTTTATTAGTGAAATAACGCATGCAGTACTCAATAAATTGGCACTTTTTTCAAATTATGTCAAAAAACGCCCTTCGTAACTAGAAGGTAGAGCCAAAACTAGGAAATAAATCGAATAAAATACAACTCTATTTGTGGCTAAATCAACCTGCCGACGGACCGAAGCGGCCGCAACCAAGCGGACCGTTTCAAAGCCATTCCTGAAATAGCAACTTTTTCAGCATATCACGCACCATGCCGCGAATTTTTGCAATAATTTATAGCACCGCGCGATAGGAAATAGTTTGGCGCTGCCCACACAGCAGAATGAACGGAACTCCGCTTCATTTCGCTCTTTTCTCCGCAGTGTTCTTCTTTGCCACAGCGCATCTCAATTCGAACAAATGCCGCCACTGGAGAAAGTGCACCCGAGCCAAAATTGTCGCAAATTGTACCACGAAACAATAAAACACGACTGCCCCACGGACCAGTTTGCAATGTTGCAAGCTGGCAGCAACAAAATGAGCAGAAATGAAGGACGGCGAACAAACCAGTATCACTGGCATGGGAACATGCGGCTGCTGAAAAAAGTTGAACGTCGTGTAAAAAGCGAAAATGGATGCCCGAAAGTAGAACGCGCATCCTGCTCCCAGTCCTGGCATGACTGCGCCACGCGATGGCGAGTCGGGTGACAAAAACAACAATCCTGATTCATCACCAATGCGACGCTGTCACTCTGGCGGCGGCGGCGGCGGATTCGCTTCATTTCTTGCCCACCCCCCAGCCAGAGTCAGAAGCATGCCAGTAGCATGGCACTTGCTCGCCAAATGCGCCTACACATAACGATCCAGTGTGAGACTTGGGCTACATTTGGCCTACGTTCAAAACTTTCCCACTTCTACGTGTTTATGACTTTCCTAAATACTGAGAGAAAGAATTTCAGTATAGAATTCATCAAAACTCTCCCAGGGCAATAAAACAGCCGTCACGTCAAACGTCAAATATTTGTCAAGGTTTTAATTCATCAAGCGTAGGCAATCAAATCTACATCAACTGTTTATTTGGTTGCCTAATTTGAATTGCTTTGAATGATAATCATAACATTAATGTTAACAGCTGGAAATGTGCTGAAAACGCATTTGGGCCATATGCTGACAGTTTCCAACCTCATTGCTAACCTAGTGTGGAAGATAATTGTATTTGTTTTCTTCCCATTGGGGAAAATTTCGGAAATTTGGCGATTTTGTATATTACGCTACGCACTTTAGCCAAATATCGACTTGGGAGAGATTCATGCACAAGTTGTTTGGGTGCCATTCTCAAACCAACCCCTCTTACAATCTACAAAATGGCTAATGTACGACGTTGGAAGCAAAGAGCTAAAAACAAATCCAAAATTAGATAACCACTTACTAGTTTCCTATTTTATACAGCACCATTATTTCACAGCAAGTTGGAACCAACAAGCGGAAATCGAATATTCTATTGCATTGAATGGAAATTCGAATTATTCAGTAGGAGATAATTAAAGTGTTACTAAGTCTAGTCAAATGTAGATTGGCTCAGTTTGAAACAGGAGTTAGCGCGACATTGCGCAACTGTTATGGCGTATGTGAAAGGAAAATAGTTTACGAACGGGGTGTTTTTGTGTGCGCAGATGTAGCCGAAGGATGTGTTGCTTACATGGACCCGCAGTATGCAGCACCCGCCTTTCCGGATAAGTGAAAATTGGGTCGTTTTGTGGTCGGCTTATTCTAATCTCACGAACGCATCCCAAATCGCGTGCGAAACAAAATTTGCGCCCATTTTTTTTTATACTCATATCAAATAATCGGTCAGTCAATCATGCAAAAAGATGCACGTAATATATAATATTTATTTTGGCTCAAAATGTATGTCGACCTGCATACATTAACTCATATTTAATTGGGGTAACTATTATATTTTGCACGCTTAAAAATTTAGTTTAATTCTTGAGTCACAAATACGGGAACAAAACACAAAATAAAGCAATTAAATTTATTGATTGTTGATGAAAACAACCATTTTGTGCGCGATACAGACTGAATGCAAATCCAGAAGTGGCAGTCGTGCTTTTGGCAACGCCAAATTCGAAATTGGAAGCTCATCAAATTTAACGGCCCCCTTTAAACGCTTGAAATTCAACATTCGTCGCCTGTGTTGTTGATGCGTTGGCAAATTTTACGCCGTGTATTTGATGCCGGTGGTGGCAGTGTTAAGGCTGCAATTCTAAAATTTCCTCGTGGACAGGTGGTTTCCAACGAAAATTGAGTATAAAACAAGAATTAAAATAACATAAACAAAACAAACTTGAACTGTTTCTGTTGAATTTTATTTTGTAAAAAGATAAATTTAGGGTTAAAAAATAGAATAAATTTGAATCTTTTTGTTTACTGCGTGCTTCCCTAAGATTAGATCTAATCTGAATTTCTATTGCTGACCATGTTTAAAGTTCAATTGAAGGAGCTTTGGAAGTGAAGGCGGCGAAAAGACGTCGGTGGCAAATGGTAATGGGGAGTGGCATTAGGCGATTTAAAGATAGCTTCATATCAGATGACAAGTTTGCCCTTTATCACGCTAAAGTCGGATAGTGAAAAAAAATCTACAAAAATAGAAAGAAGAAAGTCATCATCACCTTTTTTATTGCAATAAAAAATAAGAAATAATGATAATGAAGTGGTAATTTTTAAGAAATTATATTTATCTTTTTTAACCTCTGGTCTAACTTTAGTTGAAGGGTTTATTCATTAGGTAATAAAGTCATTTTTATTTTTTATGTAAATCCGTAGGAAATTCTTATATAATTCAAAGTCCTTTATATTTTTTTTATTGTAATATTTAAAAACCATTTACAAAATAATTTTCATTTATTAATTATGAATAATTACAGTTTGTCTTGTTTATTTAAATTTTCCTATAAATTTTATATCTTTTTTAAGAGTTAATAAGTCATTTCTTTATAAACCACCTAACCTGATGGCTATTGTCACTATCAGCCTAATGTTTGGTTTCCCTTCACCCTATACATTTCCTTCACTAACACACATCAGTCAAAGTATAATATATTAGGCGTTATTATCGCAAACGCTAAATAATTCTAAAATACGCAACAATACATATGCATATTTTCGCTCTGACGCCTTGCCACCCCTCTAGCTGCAATAATCTAGCGCACGTGTGCTTTTGCATTGCGTGCGTATTTTAGAGTGCACCGGCAAAACCAGTCGGCGGTGGTGGTTCAGCAACCGGAGATAGGGTGCGGAGCTCGCGTTATCGATCTATGCAGTCGCCGCCCTGCTGGCCTACTCTCAACCGCCGCGCGCTCTCAGCGTCGCGGATGCAATGCGAGCAAACAACTTACGTTAAATACTTGAAAATTCATTCACCTTATTAACGCAGACACACGCGTGCATTTCCTTGTGTGCACATATTGCCGCCGTTGCACTTGGCGGCATGTTTTATGGCGCAACATGCAATTCACAGGCATATATTGCTGCAATTCACACGTAATAAAATTCACTTTGATACATTTTTGCACTTAATAGAGGATGACGACAACGGAGGATGTACTTCTTTCAACCGCCGCCGCCACAACTCCACTCATGTCGGCACTTGACGGGAATGTTTTTCAGTTTAATTGACGTTGCTATAATGTTGAAAATTTAATATAAAAGAGCCAAAGGGCCAAAAGAGCAAAAGAAAAGTTAATGCATAGTAGGATAATTTATAAATGTAAATCCATAATTATTATTTATAAAGTAAAGGTGTAATAAGAATGCAAACAAACATAACATTTTAATTAGGTTTCACACGTTAGTCATAATTAATTATAAAAAAAAATTTGCGTATTTTTTCCTCTACTTCCACTCATTGCAAAACATATCTTCCTCCTCTTTCTAGGTCTCTATCGCTTCCAGCTTTCGAATAATAATTTGAAGCAAACCAATTCAGCTAAAATAACAAACAATTCATTAAAATATTTCTTTTAATAATTACAAACTATAACAAAATTAATACATCTATTGTTTAAATAATAGGCCCTCAAATCACAATTTCTATCAAATTAATTATTATTTACCTAAATACTACTCTATTTTTTTTTAACTCAAGCTAGCACTTGATTTCTATAAATAAATTCTACTCTATTTATTTTGATTCCGCAATAGCTTCCTAACATAACTCATTCCCCAAGTCAGCCACTGCTTGCACTTCTATCACCCAGCCCCACATACGCCACCGCCTTCGCAAAAGGATTGTAGCTGTGACTGACAGGATTATTTAAGCATTCCACAAGCACCTCTGCATTTTCACATACCGTAACCAAATATGTCTGTGGATGTAGGCCCAAAATGGAATCGGGGGAGAGGCACTCGTATGCGCAAGTGGAAGTCTTGCACAAGGAAAACACGTACGTAAGGGTGGCTGCTTGCAGGATGAGAAACGCGAATCGTTTGTTCTTAGTCGTAAAACGTGCAAAGCAAGCACGACGTTTGTTCACACATACCAGGTATAGCGGAGGGCGCCGCCGTCGCAACTGCCGTCTTTTCTAATTTGGGGCCATGTGAAGAACGCTTTGAATCTCAGTTGGATTCGGTCCTACAGAGTAATGTAAATGTTCTTTTTGGGCAAAATATTTTCACATTGCGTGCCTAGAAGCGCATGTGTTATATGTCATTCCAAGAATAACAATTAAATTTTGTGAAGTTCTTTTATTTCTATACTGAGTTATTTAAAAAAAACAAAAATGTGAAATAAAAACAAATTTTTTTAACTGTTCTGAAATATTATTGCTGAATCTCCCAGATTCAACTTTTAAATCATTTGTTTTTAACTTTAACCTCTTTCACTAAATATTTTTAAGCTCCTCTTTGTATTTATATTTATCTATTCGCAACCAATTTATACGGCGTTTATATTCCGCGTGCGTTATAAATTATTAATATAAAAGTCGCCTCGTATTTTTCCATTTTGCCTTGGAACTACTTACTCCATGCCGTCAGCCTCTGCAGAGGAAAACAAGAAAGTGTTTCCACTCGTTGCACCCGACTTGAAATCTAACTCAAACCCAGCAGTCTCTTCACTTCCTGCGGCCATCCATTTGTGTGTATTCACTTTTTCACACTTTGCACTCTACAGCGACACGCCAACAGCATACAATACACAGTTCTTCTGTCAGTGTTTTTCTACGCCAAATTTCAATAATTGAAGTGGGAATAAACGCACCTACGTTGCGCAATAAGAAAAAC
>JAODGC010012570.1:58936-76317 GCA_027574925.1 Ecitoglossa quadriceps | reverse complement strand
AAAAGGAATAAAAGAGGAAAAATAAAAAGCACATGCTGTGAGAGCAATAATGTAAATTACAGTTTATTATCAGATTCTGTTTTATTATTGGGTGGAAACTCGGATAATAAATTCTACTTTCAGTAATCACATAAAGAATAATTGATATAAAACAACTAAGTTAACAATTTCTTATCCTAACAGAACAATAAACAGAAATTGAATGAGTTTGATGTTTTTGTAATGAAATTTATGTTTATCTTTTGATGTCGAAACTGAACATTGAATTTGTTGCTACTTTTCGCGACTTTATGTACTTTTTTTTCCATTTGTTTGTAAATTTCCTCGTGAAAATATATCCATTGTAAATTTCCAATTTCACATGTTGGCGCACACGAAGATTCGAACACATTGCGCTGCTGGTGGAGGCGCTCGGCACCAAATGGATTTATACGCAAGGAATATGTCTGTGGTGCTGATATAATAACCGCTGCCGCCGCCAGCGTGTGCGAATTGTCAACTCGACGTTTTTGTCAAGCTGGTGCCGGAAATGTAAAACATACATGGGTAACAATTTTTGGCAGGCCGGCGGATTTTTTTCATATTAAATTGCTGCATATGTCGGTAACATTGGCGCAATATTGCAAAAAGTTTTCAAACTATAAAAGCAAAGACTAGAGAGTATTGTTTCCTGGTTTGGATTTACTTTTTACGAGTTACTAGTACCGTTAAAGTTAAAATGGAATGAAGATAGTGGAAACTAGTAAAGCATGAGAAACCAGGAAATTAATTTTATAAATTACAGTTTCCAATTTATTTGTTTAACGTTCGGAATTAATAAAGCACCCTTACAATTGAGGGATATATGGCATATTATTAGCAACAAGTACTCAAAGCAACCCTCATATTAATTTGCTCAAGTGTATCAGTTTATGTAGATTACCTCCTCATGTGGGTATTATTCTGCGCTTTGAGTTATACTAATTAATGTTTATCGATATGGGAATGTAAAGTGTGACGTCAACTGAATATGTAACAGAAGATATTAACTATGTACTCAATTAAAGTAGAAATTAACTAATTGCTAATAAAATTGATTCAAAGTGATTTTATTTTTTTAAACATACTCATTTAGATCCAATAAATTAATATAAAAACATAATATATTTTTAAAATCAGTGAAAGAATCCTAGCTTTAATAAAAATTTGTTTTTTTCTAATTTAAAATATTCTTGAAAAAGTAACAGTAACCTAACCTATGTTATGTTCAAACGTCTCATCTTCATCTGCAAGTTTTGCCGGAGTAAATTAATCAACTCATTTAATTATCAATAGCTTGAACTTTGCTATATGCTATATGCTTGAAATAGATAAAATACGAGTTAGGATAATTTGCAGTTAACTCTGTTTATTTAAATCGGTTACTGTATACTAAGATAGATAAATGTAGAGAGGTTAGGTTAAACTAAGATGCGTAATTACAGAATCATCAATAATATAAATTCTGGTATTATTTTTTAAAATTTGTTCTTAGTATTAGTAAATTCAACTGAATATATAATTGAAATAAATGTACGGCATTTTTAAAATGGATATTTATTATTATTATTTTGAGTGTACTGATACCCATTTCAAATACCAGCACGGTACTTTTTCATGATTTTATTATACTGCATTCACTGTAATAGTTACTAGCAATTATAAAAATTTTCAGCAGGATTTGAATCCGTGTCTCTTTAATATATGCTTTGTTGTCGCTACAACAATCAGATGTGTGACCAACATAGTCACAAAGTTAGGCATGGTGGAATGTAATTATGATTTACGTAATATTTGATTTCCTTTGTTGAAATGTTTAGCTAAAGAAGTTGTACTTCAAAGTAATATAAACTAACATAATAATAATTAACATAAAGCATATAAAAGACATCAAAGGAATTACACTATATTTTGCATATGATACTACAATCCACTATTGCAATTTTGTTTCTTTGATAAATTATGCATTGAAAAAAACATTTCTATTGCTAAAATGAGGAAAAAAACATTCTAACTAGTTTTAATTTCCTAAATTTTCTTTGAGTAATATCAAAGACAAATTAATTAATTTTCATCCTATTTTTCGAGTTGTTAGTGTTTTTGAAGATCCTAAGATATTTATAAACAACCGACGTAGTAATAAATATTTTATACAATATATGCTATCTGCCTTTATTCCTTATTTCAATAGACGCGTAATCATGCTGAAGCTTTCCACAAAATCGTTGCTTTTGTACTAGTGTTATGGCAGATATTGCCATACAGCGTTGGAATGCCTCCCTATTCCAACGCTGTATTCCACACGAAATTCGACAAATTCCCTATGGGTCTTAAGCATGTCAAGCGGACAATGTAATTCGTTGGAATATTAAATTTAAAATATATATAATAAATGCGTTGGCGACATGCTGGCGATAGAAAACTGCAGTGAATTGCGTGAAAGTTTCAGCATGCGCTTAATAATGAATTTTATTTTTAGATGAAAATGCATTAAAGATTTTGTATTGGAAACTAAAACTACAATAATATTATATAATTAAATTAACCAAGGATTTTGTTGGGTGAATTGTTCTAAAATGAGATATTTTACAGACTTCTGTATCATTGCAATAAAAATAATTAAATGATAATTTAATTAAGTAATAATTACTTAAAAATACATCATTTGCTAGTTTTCTATTTTCTTCCCTAAATTTGTACGTTCTGCGTTTCGCCAACGGCGTAAAATTTAAAAAAATTTACACACAACAATATAGTCTTAGCTTGTACTCCACGCATATATATGAACATGCGTATAGAATCGCTTGGAGAATAAACGTTTTTCTCATCCTGCTGGAATCTGCAGTAAAAAACAAAGATGCGCTCCATGAGCTAAAAGTCAATTCGGCGCCAGCCTATATTACATGGATTTTCTACTATTTCACATTTACTAGTCACATCTCAACAATATATTCAGGTCTATACTAAAAACCGATTAAAATACATTTAATCCAAATTATAAATTAATATGTGGTAATTTAAATAAATATTCGGTTGTACTTTTAGGAACATTTGAAAACTTTTTTGTTTTTTCAAGTTAAAGTTGCTTCCGGAACAGCTAGACAAACACACTAGACGCGTAGCAAGTATAAATACGATTCTACGAGCATACGCGGGACACAACCCTCATATAAATGTTTTCAATGAGGTTTGCTTCCCCTTCAGAATGCGACCAACGGCAGATTTGCTGGTGGAGGCGCTGGCACCAGAATACAGGTAAGCGGAGAGTCATAAAGTTTAAGCACACACGCATCACGCGCACACAAGTGAATAAACTGGGATTCGTACAGATTACCAATTCTAATTTTCACTTTCCAAGAATAAACACAATTTCAACCGAGGCCAAAATAGAGCATTTAATATTTTGTATTCTGGGATAAATTATTTGTTTTCGACTGTATATTAGACATTAATTAGTAAATAATTTTAAGTGATTGCATAGATCGGTCTTTTTTTTTCTAGTCCTACTCAATATATAAGCCCAAATTTATGTAAATCGTATTGATTTGAATTGGCCTCTTTGTGCGCATCTCATGAATGCCCCGTTTATTTATACTATGCGTATGCCCAGAGAGCAGAACGGTGTTAATTGCCTTTTTTGCCTACCGCCCCCAAACAGCAGACGTAAATAAAAGCCTCAGACCAGCACAGCATGTGCTAATAAATAAATATTAAATGATTTCACCGCTGGCTTGCTGCTGAAAAGCTGTCTTTTGTGCGATATCAACTTTTGGGGACTTTCAAGTACTTCCAACATTTTCCCATCACTTTTATTCGCTGGCAGTTAACTCAATTTTGACTGGTGTTTCACTGGCAATTTATTCGAGCTTTAAATTGCGGATATAAATGCTGCGTGTGCGGTTGCTAATGAACTGAAGTGGTGAATGTTTTACCATACAAATAACCCAATTGCCACGTTGCATTGTCAAGCGCTTTGCTTTGAACACCTTTACAAAATACATCCTGATCGGTGTGCACTTAGTATTTATCACTATGGTCGGCTTATGTGTGATACACTTGGAAACAATTTCCATCTAGTGCTGCATCCTGAATAAAACGAATGTTTCATTTATTTCAGCACTAGCGGAATTGAAATGCCACCGAATTTAATGGAATGCAATGATGAATGCGCGCTGAAGAAACACGAATAAATATGAAAAAAAATTTTAATGAAGAGAAGTACTACAAAACTGAAACGTAATCAGTTTTTTTCCTGCGATGTATATTGTTATGTTTCATAATCAATTTTTTTACAGGAAACATAATGATTTTACAACAAAGCTTTTTGGTTTCAATTCTTCTTTCAACAGAACATAATCAGTTAGATACCGACTCAATAATTACCATAAAAAATATTTCCATAAATTCTCTTTCCCTCAACGTAAGCAATCAATTACCAAAATACAAACGTGCAATAATACACAACATCAAACGAACAATGCGAATAAAAGCTTTCTTCTTGCATCAGCCTGCAATATTTATCAACAATTTTCCAACGCGTACAAAGCGCCGATGCGAACAATGTAATTAAAACGAGCGACACAAACTGAAGCGAGTGCGGCGGTGGAGGCGGTGACAGAGAGAGTGCGCACCAACGAGTCCATTCTCTCGTATATACATTTGTTGTTCATTGTGCGCGGAATGCGAACTTGCAGCGTGGCTTTTCACATTCTCATGCGTGGTCATGGGAACCGGACACGAGCACGCGGCTGATCCAGGAATTGGATAACCATGGTGGTGAAATGATGAAAAACTGGATGAGAAGTGCTGGGAGTGTGTTGAGTTGCTTCTCTTGTCATTTGTAACAATTCCAGGGATTGATTTTCATGGTTAATCATTCAAATCTGGATTTGCTTTCAGTTCAAACTGAAAATATTTTATAAAATTGCTTTGGAAAATTATAACATAATATTCAACAGATTTTTTAAATCATTTTATAAATGATGCTATTGTTTGCTTGGAAAATGTTTATTTGAAAAAAAAGGTTGGATAAAATTTACAAGTCTTAACCAAACCTTTGTTAAATTTCGCAACCTTCAAAAAATGAATGAAGACCTCACTGAATAAAAATCCGATTTGAATAAATCCGAAATACAAATTTCCTTCTGCGATAATACAAAAGATTGGAGCTGGCGTGTTGAAAACCTTAGAAATAAAAGCGGGTCCACCAAGATTGTGGCAGTTTGGCGACGCCGTCGGATACAGAAAAAAAGATCGATTTACTTCCTGCTTTACGCTTTTTACTTATCCTACCGCATGTCACCCGAAGGCTTCTTATTCGGGAGATAAAGTAAATAAATCAAGGTGACAATTTCGTGTTGCACTTTTTCATGCAGATTCGAGCAGATCTAAAGAACAAGACTTGATTTCGTGCATTGCACATCAATTTAAAGATATTCACTTCATTAAAAACACTTGAACTTCCATTTGATGGTGCTAAAATGAACGAGAATGAATGTTATTAGTTTTAGGTGTGACTTGCAGTAGCGAAGGTAATATAGGCAACTTAAATTGCGTTTTAAGTTACATATTGCATAATGGGTTGCATGCCACTTACATTTTGACTTTACTGAAACTTTAACCAGTTTTCACTTCTAGCAGACTAGAGCAGGGAGTGGTTGTGAACGAATCGAGCAAGTTTTGCCCAAGTGCTATAATTCTAAACTTCACGTATAACTTATTTGGGGGTGCGCAACCCTTTGCGGGCTTCCGCTGGTACGCTACTTATCGCCCGATGCAAACCGCGACAAATTTATTTGATTTATCGTCGTGTATAACATCATCTCACGGTGTGTAACCGCGTTATTCTTCGGCAGTCCTCAGCCACCCTTAGCAATAGGGTTTATCTCTGATGGTGCAATTTGTTATAATCGTGGTAAAATGCAATATTCTGCAATGAATCTTTTATTTTAACTTTCTACTCTATTGTTTTATTCAAAGACGAATAAAATGAAGTAAAAATACAGAACTAAATTTATTTTTGCTATTTGTTATTTTTTAATTGATACTTTAATGGGTTGTGATTGTGGTTATGTTTAAGATAAATTGAAATAATTGCCAAGATTATCCCATTGTAGTAGATTGATAATGCAAATTGTAATGTTGGAGGGCCATGACTGGTGATTGAGGTTAATATTCAAATGGTTAGTAATATGCATGAATAATTAAACAATTTTGCGGTTTGCTAGCCACAAACATAGCAGTAGTACTCATTATTCAGGTTGATATATAACGATTTGATTGTAGTTTTAGGATGAAACCTTTACAGCCAGCTGTCAAACATATCTTGAATATTAAATTAAACTTCATGAAATTGCTGACTAAAGAAAATCACTCCACACCAAATCAAAATTAGGAATTATATTTCTTTCCTTAAATCAGCTTAAATCTCAATAAACTATTTATTGTAATATTCAACTTTTTTTTTCTATACACATTTTTCCTCCGTATTTTCTTGCAAAGAAAAATGTTTTATTACATAGAATATATGATTGTGGCAGAAAATATAACAATAGCATTAAGACTTTGTGTGGGGTGTTAGTACGCAAGTTGTTTAGGTTTATTCAATTTACGTGAAATAAAAGTGCCGCCCTTGAGAAAAGCACAAAGTTTTCAGTTGTGGTGTTGCATCACGCGCATGCGCTGCTTTTTTCCGTCTTCCAACACAAGTGTCTATTCAAACAAAGTCTCTGAAGTTTATACCATTCGCGACAACTTTAAAGCTTTCTAATCAACATAAAGTTTTTTCGCAAGTTGTTACAAAAGCTGTATGTTCATAATTATAACTTTTTTAAGTGTCTAGTTGGAAAAACAAAGTGTGGTAATATAAATGTATGTTGGGAAGTCTATGCAACTCTAAAATTATTTGCATTACTGCTAAGGAACAGTAAATATTTAACAGCAAAGAGTAATTTGTTTATAAAAAAATTGTTTATGTGGTCAAAAAATTTTCTTGTTTTTTTATATTCTTTTTTATTTTTTATCGCTGAATTTGTCGTCCATTTCGTACCACACATTTATTTTTTATTTTATTTGCCCACACTTGTAATGATATCACATGAATGCGTGCTGCGTTTTTCGAGTTTTCCTTCTTTCTAGCAGAGCACGTTTGGGAAATAAACGCAACAGTACTTGGCGCGAGTGAGCCGACGGGTTGTGAAAAGCGTAGTTTCAGTATGGCACTCAGAGCCGCCTGGAGGCGGGTGTGCTTGCCAACCACAGGAGCATCACTTCGATTCAACCGATTTGCTTAATAATTTACTAGATGCCCAAACTCAGCAGAGGAAAAACTTTTTTGGTTACTTGATGTAATAATTATTTTACAGGCAAAACGTTTTACAATTTGCTTTGTAAGAAGACAATTTGTAACAAAATGTGTTTAGTGCATAAGATAATTTTGTTGCAGAGGCTACCTAATTATTTGATGAGTTTAAATAAATATAATGCTAACATAATACTATAGTATTTGAAAAAAAATAAATAAATAAAAATTGGTGGCATAAAGGAGAAAATTAATTATTTATTCGTAATATATTGCGACGTAAGCGGCAGATGGCGCTGGCAGGAGAAAACCATAATGGTTGCAGCAATAAAATGATGAACGATGCAAATATGAGATAATTAAAAAAACACCGGAGAAATTTCAAGTGAAATTTGGCTGATTTTATCAAGGAGAGTAATAAAACGTAAATTAGACACATTTCATATTTTTAAACTTGGCATTCATTAAATTTCTGTTGAGGAATTATATTGCACATAAACATCTGCGCTACAAAAAAACTAACAACTTAAATTCAATCAAGACTCTCCCAAAATAAATTTCATTCAGACGAACCAAACCTAGAAATCTTTGTAAGAAAGCACAATTTTATATTTTATTCAACGATAAAATAAACAAAGAAGAAAGAAGAATAAAATCATAAGAAAAAGACTACTACGAACAGATGCAAGAGGTCATGAACTAAAGTGAATAGTGGAGTGAATTAAAACAAAGAGTTAGAAAGACGTATGATCACAGTTTGTCATCACTAACGAAGGCAGAGCTAAATGTGCAGGCTGCAAATGAAGGAAAGCTTCATGAGAGAAAGTCGGTGGAAATCATCGAGCTGCATGTTCGTGCCATTCGTTTGCCATTTCAGCGCATGGGAAAATGCGCACCACCCATACACTCCTAACTTTTAACACAATTGGCTGCACTTTTATTATTTAACACAGATATATTAATAAAAGAGTTGAGTGAAGTGCATAGAGAGCAGTAATTTACATTCTAATTTTTAATCTGGATTAAAGTGTGTAATTCAATTCAAAGGGAGTCAATGCATTAAACACGAAATCTTTAAAATCAATAATAAACTATTGACCGACAAAGATTGCAACTTTAAAGTCAACCAATTGCACATTGTAAATGTTTGTATATTGGCGAATGTAATTTCCACAGAGATTCTTTCCTTTAACGTTTGCTTTCATTGCTTTATACGATCGTATAAAGTCGAATTTGAGAAAATTGAAAAAGATTGGAAAAATCGGTCCGATCGTGCGATCACTCTAGCAATCAATCTATTTTCAATCTTGGCAACGAAAAGAATGCACCAGACACGTTGCACCTTGTGGAAAAAACTACATCTATAAGGAAACTAGCATTGTGCAAAGAACACCAAAGAAGTGGAAAAAGCAAGGACCGTTTTAATTGTTTCACTTTTTTACTATGTTTGATCAGGTCATGCCGGAGTCAGTAAAAAGAAGCTAAAGGAGGTTTTCTTTTAATTAATATACTTGTGTTGTTATTTTTAATTGTAGTAAAATGGAATTAAATTAAAACGTAAGAAATGTAATTATTTGTAACTGTTGTATGGTGTGTTTGGGAAAAAATGTGTTCTCATTAAGAACTCAAACAATGATTGTAATTTGAGAAATTCAGCATTCGGTATCTTCCTAAAAATTGCTTTGTTTCATCATTAATTACATACTTTTTAATTATGAGCAAACAAAATAATTTATTTTTATTTAATTTCTTGACCTTATCGAGTTTATTTACAGACTGTATTTGCAAATAAGTGGGCGATAAAGATAAGCAAGTAAAGTCGAGTGAAAAGCTCGTAATCTTGGGCAATTAAAGTAAATTACTCTTTGCGACGTGGTTGCTTCGTCTCCAACGCCATTCATTTCCCATCATCATTAACTTCATTACTATCTTTGCATCAATGTCAAGAAAAAGCAACTTGAGAAACAATTTTCCAAATTTTCTAAAGTAATTTACTTACTAGTAAGAAATAATTTTCTTTTAGATGTTTCCTTGAAATTTTTCAGCAAAGAAAATATCTTGAAATATTTTATATTATCCTAAAGAATTCATAATACATTTTTTCTGGGTGCTTTTAAAACTTGTTGACTTTTTGCTTTAACTTTATTCGACTTTTCTGACTTATTTTCTCAATGTTACCACCTTACATGACTTTACGCTTAAAATTCTCGTCATAGCTTGTGAGAGATGAGAGTAGAAAACGTTCATCCTGCGGCCAAATAAGTCGACTGCTAGAAAGCACACGCAAATGCTTTTTGAATTTCGTGCAAAGTTGCAAATTCGGTTTCTTTATCAAACTTTATCGAGTGCAATAAATTCTCATCTTGTGTTATTAATAATATATTTGTTTAAAACAAAATTTATTATTTCAAAAATTTAAAACAATAACAAAATAATTTTATCAAATGATAAAAAATATGCAAAACTTTCATACAGAGTGTGTAGATGACGGAAATCCGTTTTTCTTTGTTTCACATGGACAATACCATTATAAAGTATATATAATTCAATCATCTAATTAAACACATTCAATGTAAGTTAATAACATAAATTAATAAATATTAAAACAAAAAAAAAAGCTTAGCTGTATAAAATCACAATGTACTCATGCAAGACCGGCGCCTTCACCACAAAACTTTCCGCAATATGAAATCATATTTGTGTCCATATTACCCATCATTAAACAAATGAAAAAACTCAATATAATTTCTAATTAATTCCAATTTAAAGGATGAGAATCAGTACAATGTGTCGCTACCGTCAGCCAAGTCTCGAGAATACTATCGAATTGCTTAGAAAATGAACCATCAGAAAGGCATGAATAATTGATAGCTGGCATAAACAAAAGGAAGGCAACTAATTCAATTGGCGCGTGCAGATAGTAACAGGGTGCATGTGTGAGGATAAGGTTTGTGCTGCAGAAGAGAAAATTCAAGGATGTCGAGGACGAGGCAAAAGGCCGTAAATTTGATTATGGCAACGCAGGGTGTATGCCAGGCACGTCTCAATTTCTACATTGTGATACTATTTACCAATTTGCACGTGTAGAGGCAACAGAAAATGTTGTCTCAGTGCAGAAAATAAGAAAAAGCGATAAACCCAATTAAAAAACTGCGCCAATTAATGCTTGATTATAATATATTCATGTTACGGTAATTTAATGTATAGTTTGACATGTAATTTCTGCTTTTTATGAAAAATTTGTATTAAATATATTTAACAAAAAGAGATAACTTATATCGATTCTTTTTGTTTAAATAAAAAAATATCTAAATTTTCTATATGAAATCATTTATTCTAATATTAAATAATTTCTTTTTATTATTTATTATCAACCACATTAATTATCCAAAATAAAATTATGGTGATTATAACTCAAAAAATTGTATCCATCATCAATAACAAACATTGTCACATTATAGTATCATTAAAATCAATATTTAAAAAATTAAACAATTGAAACAAAAAAATTCATATAATAATTAACTACATTTTTATATAACTTATATTAAGTAATGTTGATTAACATTCAAACTGTGTTTGCTTTTATCTTGTATTAATTTCCTCTGCTTGTTTCAACTTAAAATTCAGTTAAATTAACAGTAATTTACATTCTAATTTTTAATCTGGATTAGAGTATGTAATTTAATTCAAAGGGAGTCAATGTATTAAACACGAAATCTTTAAAATCAATAATAAACTATTGACCGAGAAAGATTGCAACTTTAAAATCAACCAATTGCACATTGTAAATGTTTGTTTATTAGCGAATGTAATTGCCACAGAGATTCTTTTCTTTAACGTTTGCTATCATTGCTTTATACGATCGTATAAAGTCGAATTTGAGAAAATTGAAAAAGATTGGAAAAATCGGTTCGATCGTGCAATCACTCTAGCAATCAATCTATTTTCAATCTTGGCATCGAAAAGAGTGCACCCAACACGTTGCACCTTGTGGAAAAAATTACATTTATGAGAAAACTGGCATTGTGCAAAGAACACCAAAGAAATGGAACAAGCAAGGACCGTTTTAATTGTTTCACTTTTTTACTATGTCTGATCAGGTCATGCCAGATGAGTAATATGTGATTAAATGAGTAACATCTTCAAGAGGCAGTTACCACAAAATAATATTTGTAAACTTAACACTCAATACTATACAATTCACTATCCAACTAAAACTTTGATTATGTGCTTAGAAATGAAAATTTTGAGGAGAATGTCATTAGCACAATTATCTTTGTTTCGTCCCAATTTCGTTCCAATCATCATTAGCAATGCTACCAAATATTGTTAGACAATAAAAAAAAGTACTATTTTTTTAATAAAGCAACCAATTTTCCAGGTTGATGATATGATTAATATAATATCTTAATAATTGATGAAAATGATCAAAACTTGATTGACGCCTAATTGACAAATAACTGATTTTTTATACTTTAGAAATATACAAATAATTTGGATCCAGATACATCCTAAAATAATGCAAGATCTAATAAAGTTTAATACATTGCTTTTGTTTGAATGCCAGATGTACAAGATCAACATGTATAGAACCCCAATCCTTACTTTGATTAGAATTTACTCAGCAATTAAATGATGTTTGAGTGAATGATACAAAATAGTCCTACGTTAAACTAATACCTCAATATATCTTCAAACAAGAGTGTATATTATTTACCCTTGTCGTATACCTAGTTATATTTGTGTTTAGTTCAATTAACTTTCTTATGTGCAAGTAACTAGAAACTTGTGTCTTTATAATCTTAGAGTTGATCATCTGAAACCTCACAGAGCTTTGTTTGAACTACATGTATACCCATGTAAAACATTTCCTTCAAAATACAAAATTACTTATTTTTGTTAGTGGAATAGATACAGAACTTCTATTTCACTTCCCATTGTCATGTGATCTCAGCTGGCAATGACTACTATGTATAAATTGCGGTATGATGAAGAGGAAAATTACCAAATGCGTAATTTGCGTACGCACACCAAATTATTCTTGTCATAACCCAAAGATATCAAACCACGTCGTTAAATAATTTTTTTCTAACATCTAAATACAAACCTAGCACATTTAATCATTCATTCTGCCTTTATTTTGATTCTGGCAATCAACACTCTGATGTTTTCATCAAGCACATTTTATATATTTCTCATCATGATAGTAATTTCTATTGCTAAATAACCCTAGGATTTTTACTTTGATATTGTTGGGAATATATAGTTAAATTATACCATTAATTTTAATTATTATCTGACATTTCATCTACAACATCCTTGTAATATTTTCTAATAAAGCATCCAAAGGCAGAATCATTATTACTGCAAGCAGATTCATTTAATCTTGTGGACCCTAAAAGAATTTTACCAGTTTTGCAATGTACCTAAGCTTAACACAGATCAGTAGGTCTGGATAAAAGTAAACCCAGCAGTTTTAATTTCAGGGATTTCCTGCAGCTTGGGCAAAACACAGCCGCTGGTTGTGGTTCAAGGACAGCCCCGGGTTCCACTAGGGGACCATTAAATGACATGCGCTTCGTTAATAAATCATGAACACAAATTCAGGACGATGGCGTGTGAGGGTGGAGAGCAGAAGGCGTGTCGGTGGCAATATTTTATCCTGGAAAAATCGATTGCGCCTGGAGGAAACTGGATTTTATGGCTTGCACCATGTTTAGTCAATCAAGGGCTTTGTAGAGTAATTAGTTGAACAAATAAATGTATTTCTCAGAGAATGTAGGCGGATACTTTTGCAAGGAAGTTATTTTTGAGCATAATTTCTATTTTTTTATAGCTTTCGCAGCTTTCTCATTACGTGCTCTTATAGAGTGTGCTTTGTGCTTTATTCCACATGCACAGATTTGAATTACTATCATCATAAAATTGCACTTTATTAAGTATTCCATTACTCGTAATAAAATGGAAAATATGGCATCTACTCTCAACGGAGCACATATTCTTACTAACTTCACGCACAAGGCAGCTTGGAAATATTATAAATTGTTCTTTCAAAACATAAAGAAAAGCTGCTCTTATAAATTGAAAAATAAATAACTTAACTATTTATTTTAATCTATAGCTTTCATCTTAGGGAATATTGTTTTACATCGAAAATTCTAAGATTTGGCAGGTTATGTTACTATTTAGTTTTTTTTTTTAATTTTTAATGTTCACCAATAATAGCATATTCCAGTGTAAATAAATATATAATTTTAAAAAATTTAACAATATGTTGTTATTGAAATAAATATGTATAATAAAAATTTTCAAAAAAAAAGGATTCTACTTTAAAAAAAATATTATTAATGATGATTCAAAAACAGTTCGTTTTTAGCAAATACAAGAAAAAAAACTCCTCATCAGGATTTCTAAATTAATGGCAAAAGTTTCTCACAAGTATTCCAATCAATGTTTACATCTTCGTCTTGAATTGTTTGAAAACACATTTTACGCAATTTAAGCATTGCTTCAAATACAACTCCGTGCACATCAAACACAGGTCCTTCCTGCTTTGCAACTAAGCAATCGGAACAATCCAAACACACAGTCCAGTAAAGGGCAGTTAAGGGAGTTGGTAACTGTTTGTTGGAATGGGTTACGTCGTTAGAATTGAATTGCGTTTCCCTGCTGGGTCTTAAAACCAAAGATAATCGCATTTTGTGATAAAAATTAAGATGTTATTGGGTATTTATCAAAAAATGTGTAAAAATGAAAAAAACCTGAGCAGTTACAAATAATTTAGTATCTAAATCCTACACATAAATCAATTCCAGTTGAACTCTTGAAATAATCTCAAACATTAGACCATAATATGTTTTCATATTGTTAGGTTAGATGAATAACCGTACAATTCTAAATCACACTGATAATTAACAACAATAAAAATTCAAAATCAATATTATAAAGATTGCCATATCTCTATAAAGCTCTTCAATAAATTGTATAATTAGTATACCAAAGTTTGATAATCTTACCTCATGCTGGATACCAATCCATTGAAATCCTGCTTGTTAGAAATTGTAATTCTAATTTGCACCCCTCTGTGCGTTTCGTCTATGCGGCGAATTGTTTCAAGTTGATTAATTGCGAAAAGTTTTCCACTTTCGCTCTGCGGCTGCTCCACCTCGACAAATCTGCTTCGGTGAACATTAATGGAAAAAATCATCAGGGAATTTGAGCAAAAGGTCATTGATATCAATGGCTTGAATCTTACATTGTGTCATTTCTATTTATGAAGTTGTACAGCTAAGGGAGCCAGGGATAACTTGCTTAATCAGAAAATGAAACGCCGAGATGAAGCAGCAAATTACAATGGCAGGAATTTCATTATGAGTTATTCTATGTGCTGTCAACATGGGTGGACAATATTGACATAATCCACACTTTGGCAGATTTTTCCTGAAAAATTTCCATGAAATGCGAAGGAATTAAATCATAATGATCATGTACGTTGTCCTTAATTAAAATCAAATAATTTCTAGGATTTTGGCATGAAAGCCAGTAGTAGAACGGATAGAGGTAGTAAGGCAAATAAATATTTACATGCAGTTTGTGGCCTGTACGTTATTTGCTTGTTGCCCATTTAGAAAGCTTATGTGCTTTCACAACTTTTTCACTGCCATGTGTGCGAATATATCGAAGGATAATAGGATTTAGTATAAATTCACGACGCAAATCCTACTGGAGAGATTGATCAGGATATCAATATTACACTGGACGATCAAATTAAGTTTAATTTAATCTATAAAGTGGAAACTTTAAATTACGAGATTAGAATGAAATTATGAATTTCTGATTGATATTTAGAAATTACAGGTTTTAGATTATTAAATTTTTTTGGGGGCATAGACAAAATTATTTTGGATTTGTTTAATTACAATTTGGAGATTTTAGGCATCTGATTACTCAGTTGAATCAATTTTAGTATAAAATTATTGAGGATTGTTTAATCATCCTGAATATTTATTTCAGAATATTTCCAATTTTCATTATTGTGGAATTGCAAAAAAAATAATATTTTTATAATTAAAGAATATAATTGGTCAATAATTAAATAAATAGTAGTGGTATTTGTGACCATTCTCCAAAAAAAGAAAAACATTATTATTTAGTTCCTTCTTGTTTCCTATCATGTTTTAAGAAAAGTAAGTAAGCAGAAGTAATTTTCCATTTAAAGACAATTGTGTTATACATTATATTGTTTAATAAATATTGCCATATATTCACAAAACTTCAAAAATTATTTCAACTTGCCACATGTTGAGTTTTGAATATTATTCCAAATATTAAAATCTATTGGTAATGAATAGTTGATTCTAACCTAAAAGTGACATTATTGCATGTGATTTTCGTGACCTCGTCTCGGTAGTATCTTTGGCAATGTTTTGGATCGTGTGTCGGCAGATTGCAGGTTCAAATCCTACAGACATCTCCATTGGGAGCGTTGTGGTTATCCCGAACCAATGGTCCAGCTGTTAGGCGACCTGTACTGAGTGCAATCTCAGTCTATGATGATCCGCATGGGTTCACAGTTATACACCATGAAACCTTACAGTCGGGGATACATATTTAAGAGAGACAATAATATTAATAAAGATGAGTGGTCAATGCGGTCAAATTACAATATATTGATTTACGTTACCATTATTTAAGTAATTGTTTGTTATCATTATTACTTTTTTTATTCTGTTTATATGCTGGGTGCGTGGATTCACTACCCAAACCAAAGTTATTCCTACAAAACCTCGTAATCTTTTAAGTGAAAGAATAAAAGATTTCGAAAATTATTCATTCCGACTTAGTTGTGTGAAAAATTGCATTTTTTAGCAATTCAACCTTTCCATTGATTCCTCCCATATAATTCGCTCAGTGTCGATATAGTTACACCATCTGAGATGGTCTCTCCGGAAGGAGCAGTTTGGAAACAAAGTTTTCCAAGCCCCCCTTAAGTATTGAATCTAACACACGCATAGTTTATGGTCTTTAAGTTAGACCCGGCAGCCGTTTCGTTCGGGTGTTTTCGGTGCTTAATGTCCCGTGAAAACTGATGTCTCCTCCCGGTTGCCGCCAGCGGGGTGGCGCGTGTTTGCCTTTCGGATACATTTAAGCATCACTGAGTCGGACGTTCAATGTTCACGACGGACACGCATTGTGCGCACAAATTTTATACACTCATTTATTAACCTACAATATTTATCCTTTCCAGTAGAAAATATAGACATAACCTAATTTTTGAAAGACAATTATTAACTAGTCTTTGTATTCCAACGCAAACAGTTGTAATTCCAAGCTTTCCAAATCTTTCTGTTGATGAATTTACATATTCATCCTAATGCCAAAAAAATAGTTTGTTTAGTAATGCAAAAATAAAATAAACACACAGTTTACACATGCATACAAGATGCCAGCAATGGAGGCGGTTTGCAAGGGTGGATTGGAGGTGTTTTGGAGGTTGGACAGACTGGCATAGACGAGAAGAAAGACCTCGATGCTTTCAACTTGATAAAGCTCTCTAGCCGGCTGTAGAGTAAAAGCATCCGCACAACAGTCGACAAACCACCTTCGTCCCACTAGATGCAACGTCCGCAATCTCCACTACTATCAACAAAAGATATGATCTATGTTTTATACTAAAACAACATAACTTACATTTCATCCTTAGATTGACACAGTTTTTAAATTCACTTAGAACTTTAAATCATTTTTTCAAATACTAATTTCTACATAACCTCTTATCATCTTACATTACTTAAACTTCATACTTTAAATAAAAACTCCAAGCAAAAGTAAATCCATTTTTAAATTAATGAGTCAACAATATTGACACAAGAACAAAACTCTGGACTGTATTATTAGCATCAAAAAGTTATTATTCTATTCACCAGCCCTATATTGCATGCTGCCAAATAAAGAGCTTTTAAGTTAAATCCAGACAAGTTTTGCAGAAACTTTGTTGAGACACGGTGCCTGCTTGCTTTCTCTCTCTAAGGATCTGTGGTTTACAATTTGGAATAACTTA
>JAODGC010012570.1:15818-49265 GCA_027574925.1 Ecitoglossa quadriceps | reverse complement strand
GTTGAGTGACTGGCGCCTTCACCATCTGCAAATCCTTCACCAACCGATCAGACAAAGTCTTTGTTGAAACTTATCAAAGTTACGCCGCAAAACTAATTAGAACAAGTGTTTTGAATAGTGATGATTATGTCTTTAATCAACTAGTTAAAGTTTTAATTAACAAATACCACGTTGAGTGTCTACACAAGATGCAGGCCGTCGAAAAGGGCGAACAAGCAAACTTACTTGGTAGATGTTAAAACCAACAAACAATATGCAGATGCTTTTAATACTAACATAGAATATGTTAAACATATTTTACCTGAAATAAGGTAATGGTTGAAAATAATTGTAACTTGTACTTATTAAAACTTAAAATGAAAAAAAATTCCTAGGATTGGATTTAAAAAATTTAGAATTTAGTTTTAATTAGATTTTCAGTATAATTTCATAACTGTTTAATTAAAATATACATTTTTATGTGAGATTCCATCATCGGTAATATCTGTCGGACGCGTCTGTTTCAATTAAAGTCGCTTCCGTCGGTCGAGCGCCCTCAATTTGCGTGCGACATTAAATCCTCACCCGCAGTAAAAATACTGTTCTGTTTTGCACAGCAATTTGCGTCAATTTTCTTTGCATGAGTGCCGCAAAATTGGTTTGTAATTGAGGGCGGTAGTCGATTTTGTTACAAACTTCATCCCCCAAACCAAATAATCATTATCAACTTTGCTGCAAACTATGCTAAATTACTTTACACATCAATAGTTTCATTAATTTATATTAAAAACATACACTGAAAATGTAAAATATATCATTTATATTCATCTAAAGGACATGGAATTTTCAATTATGAGCTTTTAATGCACAACTATAATGGTATTGTTATTATAATTAAATTTAATATCATTAAATTAGATACAATGAAACAAAACATTGTCCCTACTTATTTGATCAAAGTCAGTGTTAAAATGTAGATTGTAATATGAGTAATTAATTCTGCATTGTGACTCCTATTTTCAAATAATGCTTGCTATAGAAAACAGAAATAGGTTGCAACAACCAACCACCTCCAAGTGAGATGGCAGCTAGAACATTAAGGTCGTCGTTGGGTGATATTAGTTTGTGAAATATTAACATAATGTGCGCCTCGTTAGAAAGCGCGTATGCGGTAATTGAAGACCGCCACCTCCGCGGGCGGTCCGAGAAATGAACGTGATGAGATGGACGGTAGTTATTTCCAAGTTGCCCTAAATTGACTTTCGTATACTGACTAAGCCAATAAACTTAATTTGAAGAAAAGATGGATTACTAAGAAATTATAAGGACAATAAGATTTTGGCTTAAAAAGCTCGTAACTGTGGCTTGGTGTCTAAAATTTAGTTTTAAGTGATTTATAGGAATATTTTCTAGCTACATTGAATTATGATGAGCTGTAATAGGATCTTGTTGATGGTGACAATCTAATTATCATATTGACGGGTACATCAGTCCAAGTATCTAGTTAATGACGCCGACGTTCTGCCTTGCGGGAAGCAACAAGCCGCTTCCATTTATGTTTTGTCAACATTGACAGCTTGTAATCGAGTAACTATATAGACGATGTATAATTTTATATAAGCTTTACGAAATTTATTGTGTGTTATTCTAAATTTACCTGTCAAGAAAAAGCTATGTAAATCACAGTTAATAAACAAACAGCAAATGAAACGTAAGTTTTGATAACACATCAATGGTAATAATAGAACCCGGCGCCTCCATCAAGCAAAATGCAGAGAAAATAGTATGATAAAAACAATATTTAAAAAAAATAAAACAAATTTATCTTCAAAAAATAAAATCTAATATTTCCATGTTTCAACCTTTAAAAATAAATAATGCTTTAAATAAAATACTTATTTTCCTTCTTTCGGTTTTTAACAAAAATATCAACTCAAGCCAATATTTAATGACTTTTTTTAATTATTATAGATCATCTTATAATATACATTTTCTCTTTTTGTTTCATCTTAAAACCAACGCAACAACTTGACAAAACCCGAAAAACTTTTCGCATTTTCCGCATGATGTGTGACGTAAAATATATACGCGCGTATTACGTTCGGATAAAGGCCGCACAGCCGGGTAACGCTCGTCGGCGGCAGGCGGGCTACAGTTATAACTTGTAAATAAAACCCGGGCCGCCGCACTGCCGCCCTCACCAACGGTATTTACGTGTTGACCCCTGACGCAAGTCGCTAACCCGGTGCCATATTTTCATTCGGGTTTACTGCTACTGCTACCTTCACAACCCTTATTGCAATAAACCTCGACTTTTCCAATGTTTGTCTTGTGCTTATCACACGAGATGAATAAACATACGTATATCACTAAGGGGGATATTTTAAGGATATATCATTGGTGGTGAAATATAAGAAGTAAATAAAAAAAGACATATCTCAACATAAAAAAAAGCTCCAAAAGCTCAAATTAAAATTGATGCAATTCTAATATAATTGAATAAAATTAATGCATATGCGAAAACAAATGTGTGGAAATGTCCTGGATCGTTTTCACATTCGCGCCATTGCAAACGTACGGTAATTTGACGGTGCAATTAATATTCAAATTAATTGCGCGTCGTCGCAGAGCATTTACACGCTGGAGACGATGAGCGCAGACGTTAGTCACGAAACTTTACAGTCGAGTAAGTTTCTACATTGCTAGCGTTATAATTATTCGGAACATTTGAATTGAGACACCAACACTCTATACTTCTACATAGCATAAGAGCAAGTGTACTAGAGCTTTTGAGCTTTTACTCTATACAATCACACAAATGTTTCCTCACTTGTGTGTCAAAACAAATAAAACAATCTGAAAGTAAGAACATTCTGAGTAGTAAAAGCAAGTGTACATTTAATTGTTTTAAAATATTTGTTTTCACTCCAGTCTAGTTCTTGCAGGTTCCTGTAGAGCACACGTTTAATCTAGTTGTGCTGTAGCTGAAACATTGACAACAGTAAATTCTGTAAGCTAAAACAAGAATGTTGTATGTATCCATCGGGTATCCATCGCCGCCTTGGAGCTATTAATCTTCGCCACCTTCACAATGTATGCCAACGGGGGCGGCGGTGGAAAAGTGCGGATAGGCCACTGGGACGTTGTAAATATGCGCATTGTCACTTCCTACGAACAAGCTTCCATAACACATACAGGAACGATACATGTCGAGGCTTCATTGAAGTTCGCTGCGTGCTACGTACAGACGGAGGTGGGAGTGGAGGCAGAGTTATAGCGGTGAGACATTCAATGAAATATTGCTATGTTGAAATTGGAAAATATTTGTGAACATAAACTATTCCATTATCAAGCAAATGATGTAAAATTCAATTGTTTAAAGTTTTGCAAAAAAAAATTATTGTAGAGTGGAATATACTGTGTAATTAATTAACTAATTGGAATATTTTTTTAGTGAGTATTTCTTCTAGCAAATTTATTAACTAATTATCTCAGTATGTATAAAGTTTTTTTCAATTTTAACACATATTGCATGTTTTAAATGTCAGCACATTTATGCCCAGTTGTTGAATAATAAAGTTGCATCGATAATAAAAACCCACGCAGTTGCATTCACCCCACCTGCTTTCACCATGCAGTGATAAAATGTACATGCTGGGAAAACACAATATGCGGAAAGAGTAAACGAATTGCAAGGAAAATAACAAACATCTTCCTTGTTTTGATGAGACAAAAACACAAGCTGTCAAAAATGTACACTCGGTTAATTCTCAAATTTATTCCATGTACTAACGGATATTAAATTGAATATTTTACTTTTGCAGATTTTTTTAATGATTTTTGCGTCATCAAGTTGATGTCATTAACTGAACATAACCTAATGTCAACTGTTGTAAATCATACAGTAATCAATTACTACCAACCTCGAGTTGGTCATATGCTCTACATGAGCTAATGCATATTTTGGCATTGTTTGCAACGATTTTTTACTTCAGTGACATTTTCTATTGAACAAAGCATGCTCTCGCTCTGTTCTCGGAAAATCGCAATGGGCGCAACACACGCAAACCGGTGATAATAGCCACGGTGCTTGTGTAACGACATGACGTTTCACAAATGTATGATTAATCTGCACTGGATTTTTCCAACATGCGCGGAACAAAAAAGGCACCAAGCATTCAACTCGCAATTCCAATCATCTTGCCATTTTCTATTTGCACACACATTTAATGCTCATTCCAACCAAAACAAATAAATGTAAGCTTTAATGCAAACGTGTTCTTTTGTAATTTTTTTTAACATGCCCTACCTGCATAGGACACACAAAGTTTCGATTTGTGGTTGAAGGAATGTAATAAGATATCCTTGAGTGCCATTTTGATGCATGGCAATGAAACGAAACGAGTCGAGGAATCAGACAATGCGGAATACAAGAGTTTAGAGCTTGATATCGAATGGGAATATTCACAAGACAGCTTGATAAAGCAAAATAGAAATTCAATGGAATTGTTTGTCATCAATCCTCTGTCGAAGTTCTTTTGTCCTCTTGGATTTCTTCCATCCACTCTAGTGCAACGGATGATGTGCTGTTATTTTTATCTTGTGGTTGTGGCTGTGGTATAATATATTCACAAAGGAATTGATATTGGATTTTTAAAATGCAGCAAAATTATAGATTATTGAGTGAATGGTGTTTTAGAAAAATTTACATTTATTTCTGAATTATGAGTGTGAAATATGATCAAAGTTGATTTAAACCTAACAGTCTGTAAAATAAACACTTTGAATATTTTTACGCAAGTAATATATCTTAAAAAAGCTTAGAGTCCTGCAACTGCCACCATCAACAGAGTTTATTTAAAAATCCATTAAATTGGTAACTATTAATTGCATTACTTTTATTCTTTTTTTTTTAAACTAATCTATATTAATTGACTTAACTTTACAAAAGATTAATATAAATCTTAATTTTTTTATAATTCAAAACTTCAACAATACACCATAAATTACCCTCAACGCTGCCTAATTTATTTTGATCAGCAAACCTAACACGGTTTGAATTCTTTAATGGTTGTTATAACCAAAAATTGTTTACATTTTTTTTAACAAAAAATAAACGTTAAACATATATCATTCTTAATTATCTTTGATGTTAAACATTTATTTTGCTTTATAATGTCGCATATAACAATGCAACAAAGCATACTTTCCGACAACTGCCACCATCAACAAAACATATTTTAAAATCCATTACCTCAGTAACTGTTAATCGCATTAACTTTATTTTTTCTTTAAAATAACCTTTTTTTAATTTAATTTCACAAAATATTAAATAATAACAAATCTTAGTTTTTTTTAAGCTAAAACTTCAACAATACACCATAAATTAACCTCAACTCCGCTTGATTTATTTTGACCAGCAAACCAAAAAAAATTAATTTGAATTACTTAGTGTTTGTTGTGCTTTTACTTCTTTGTTTCAACATTTTTCACATAAAAAATAAATGTTAAACAAACGTAATTTATAATTATCATAAATAATACAACTGCAAGTTAATTATTCCGTTTTCCACGCATACAAGAAAGAAAATCCGTTAGAATTTAAAATGTTTGCTGACGATTCATGAAGTAAGTGGAAGAAATAAGTAGATGATTTGTGTAACGTCAGCAGGAACGACATGAGCGGCAGCTATATACTTTAATAAACTCTATGAAAACATTGCGCCGCAGGAATGAGATTAAAGTGTTTAATTATTCTTTGTTATGAGGACGTTCTGCTCGTTTACGACCAGAGCGCATCAAGTTTATATTATTTACGAATTAAGTTTGATAGAGTGGAATGATTATAAAAATGAGTTTTGTTAAAGAAAAACTTTAAATGTTGATAAGAATATATTCATGATTGGAAAATATTATACAATAGTATTTATAGAAGCAACACTTTGTGAAGACAAGAACAAAGCTGTTTAAAGCCGTTTCGAAAGCCCATTTGTAATAATAAATGCAGATTCATTTTCGACAAGCCGGTAAACATTAAAGTTCGCAAATTGAATTAGGCATGTCGTGTAGCATGCTAAATGCAAGGGAATTGCAGCACGCGTTGGAAAGTTACACATCCCAAAGTAGTTGTAGTTATAACAACGAAGAGGCGGTTGGAAATGCAATGTATGTTTAGGCAAGGATGGAAATTTGCTGTGAATTAAAAATGTGTAGTTAGCAAATTCTTGTTTGTTAGACTAAACATTAATCAAAAGATGAGGTAGTATTCAATACTATTTGGTTGATATTTTTTCTACAACACACTTTCATCATTTTCAAACAAAAATTAATTAAATTCTTATATATTTCAACTATACTATCTCTTGGTCTTTCATTTTCTTCACGTTAGAGATAACCAATTGAAGCAATTTGTCCCCAAATCGAGAACACAGCTTATGCGTACCAGTTCACGCCACATCAGTGAGTCCTCTATTTGTATGCGTGAACAACGAACCCATTTAGCCTCTAGTGCCAGCCGCTCGGACCGCCAAACTGCCTCCATTGCCTTCGCCAATCCAAGCCCAGTCTAACTGATCGAATTTAACTCTTAATGGGGCGCCAAACTAGTTGCAATCGGCAGACACATAGACCCAAAATGGAAGACACAGAGATTGCACGCACTCCAACATATTATAATGTTACTACTATCCTCTGGATATCAGCAAAACAATTTATTGCCAATGTGCGGGTATTTAGTTGTGAGGTTTGTCCACATGTACATTCTGCAAAGCCTTGAACGCTTTGGGATGCACCGAGCCAAACCTGTGAGATTTTAACCAGGAGCGTGAAAGATAGACATGGTTATGGTAGTAATTTTGCGTGGAAATGGCAAACTTCAAGAAGACTTGCTGTCTATGGTTTTGCATATGTATGTGGAGAAGTCTCTCAGAATAGTTACGTAGCGGAGGTAGTTTGGGTAGATTTATAAGGCATTTAGAATTAGCAATGTAGATGACGCCCCAAAATTACACAGCCAGTCTTTACCCAGCAACAATTATACTGAGATCCGGGTTGGTATTCAAGTAACAAATTTCCACTTCCGTTTTAATACACACTATAGAATAAGTCACAACAATCCTACAGATGTCGCTAGAATCAGTTTTATATTTTTTCTGCGCATAGATGTCGCCCTCAGAATTATCTTTGAACCTTAATTTCTTAATTTTGTCTCTCAACTCCAAATAAGAACACTACCATTAACTAGTATTCTCATAGTTGTTTATTTAAGGTCTTAAGACAACCTCCAGTATCCTTCGTTAACACAAGTCAAGATGAAGTTTGTTCCCGTTTTAATATCAGCGCATCTTAATCTCTTTTATTGCTCTCAAGCGCAACGTCTCACATAATACAGCAGTACACAGTTATGTGTTGAAATAGTTTCCCGTCGACATCAATGAGCCCAAAAGGAACAAAAAGCTCCGAGATTTTCAGACGCCTAGCAATGAAGTTTTTATGGTCCACTATGAAAATGTGACGTTGACTAAAAAAAAAAAGAACATCAAGCATTTCTCATCATATTTTATTGTTTTTTAATTTTATTAGAAATAAAAAACACCAACTATGTTTTTTTTCTAATCATAAATTTCCTATTGGTGTTTTTTTCTGTTTATTTTATGAATAAAATAATGTAATTTTGGTTGGCTAGGAGAAATACGTTCTTATATTCATAGGGTTGTTAAATTTTATTCCCAGCATAAATACGTCGATTACACCCGCAGCAAGTGAGCAGGGCGTAAAAATCGCAGTTTTGCGCATAATTGCACGATGCAGTCTTGACTGCAATTTGCAGAATTGTTAGTTGGTACTATGCTAACATTGGGGTAATGCAGTCAATATTTAGAGAAAATCGTAGCAATAAAATAGGGAACAACGCTACAATGCTAACATTGTTTGTTTCTAATTTTATTACATAATTGGCTATATTTTAATTTGCATTAATTAAAAAAAAAATAGCCATATGGTCATCACAAACTGAGATTTTGAACAAAAAAAAACTGAGCATTTTACCTTACATTGTTTAATTTAATTGCTTTTCAATTGAGTTTTTAATGATATTGCAATACTCAGTCATATCCTTATCATTTATTAATTTATTTGTAGACTACACACCATGCCTAATATTAAAACACTAGAATTTGCATCTGCATCAGTTTCAAAATCATTATAAGATGCCAATTTGGAATTTGCATGTAATATCCTTGAGGATTTTTGAGTATAGAGGATACTTCTGTGTATTGTATCAAAACGCATGAGATGCAACTATTTGAACTCATATATTTTTAATTTCAGCCATTAATAATAAACCCAAACAGCATCGCATGACATTTTACGCTGCTATTGTTCGAATCGCGTGCTGCGGTGCATATCGCAATTGAAAATCGAATAATCACTGAACACATGAATGCATGCGGCGGCGGGTGTACCGCCTCAGCAATAAATAAACACAAAAGTTTGTTTTTTATCTCGCCTTTTTCAACACATGCATTGAAATCGACATGCCCCACCAAACATATCAGTTGTGTTGGTGCGAATTTTCCACTTGCAATCGGAATGCATAGCAATTTAATTGTTTTCATGGGAAAAAGTAAAACAATTCCAATACGTTTGATTTAAACTGTTGCTATGAAGAAAAAAAAATAAAATGGAATACTGCAAAGTGTTATCACTTTTCAGTAGTAATTTTTATTTGGTTTGAGTAGGGTATAAGTTGGTGACAATATCGAAAATCCAACTCCTTTAGACTGTTATTTGTAATATAATTTTTGATGTTACGCAAACTTTTGCAAATGTGGTGTTTATTTCTTTTGACTGTAAACTTGAGAAGATTTAGAAAGAAACAAGGGGTTAAATTAAACATCTTTAACATGTAGTAATGAGCTGGAATTGCTCAGGGAATTAAGACAAGATTTTCAGAGGATTAAAATTAAACTGGCTTTGTTACCAAAAAAACATTGGTAATTTCATCATAAGCTACTGTTGGAAAATACATTAAAATATTGATAAAGTACAAAATTGTTGACTCAGGTATTCTTTATATTGGCAGAGTACATTTGTGCAAATCGAGGTTTTTATTAAAAAGTCAAAAATATTTCAATGATTAAAACTGAAAAGCGTTCGTCGAAAAGCTCGCTTAGGGGACAGCTTGAATTAAACATGAGCGAATTCGCACGCTGTTATTAGTAATATTTAAATAAGACGATTTGCATATTTCTTATCTCATCTGCACCCAAGAGTCTGGTCCCAAGCAAAGGGAAAGATGTCGTGAAAAGACTACTCGCAATGCAAACGGAGACAAAAATGGAAACCCAAAACAAAATTAAAAAATGAAAGAAAAATAATATTGTAATAATTTTTTCCAATTTTGATGCGTATTGAAAATGGGCATAGAAAATAGTTGAAACATCAATGGATTTGAACATAAAGTTGTATAATTTATGCACATATAATGTGCAATGTAATTAAATTAAAGACGCATCTGCGCACTAGCATCGTTTGCAAATGGCGGAGGCGGCGGCAAATGCAATTTGGTACTATGAGTGTTTCATTGCTTGCGTGTGTGTTTTCGCCAACAGATGCTAATTTAACATCGATTGCAAAGACGCAAAACCGATTTGCACCACTGAGACTTAACCACAAATGGCTGAAAATGTACGTGGCAAGTCGCCAAGTAAAATGGTTAATTACTTGGATATGGAGAGGTTATTGCCAAATACAGAAAAAATGTAACTTTAAAGTACAATATGATGAAATGACCATTTTTCTGAGTTGCTTTAGGCACTTTTAGCCTTAAATTCATTTAGACATCCAAGCACATCTTCTACAACACAATTAAGTAACAAAAGCAGAAAAGTCCTGGAAATAGAAAAGCAAAAAGTTGGATCCATTGCCCCAAGACAAAACTGTTTCTTTTATCTCTTTCTATCCTTTGACCAGAAACAAGTTGCTCCTTGAATTGAAGACCTTACAAGGAACAAAACATTATTAGCAAACACACATTTCGAGTGACGAGTTAAAGTCTATAAGACGGCAGATTTCGGCAACTTGCACTGGCACTACCAACAAAATTAGGATGCTTATTTAAGAGGGCAGAAGTTATACTGCTCACTAACTTGTCAACCCTTTTGTAAATATCAGCAAATTAGATTGCGCTGGACCTTCGACTGCTTAATTAAATTATCTGGGCGTGCGGAATGCAAACAGACATTGCAAGACAACTGGGACAAACACCAAACGCATTAACTTTTTACTCACCCACTCATAAACATGGCCAAACTTGGTTGCAAACTTACAAATCATTCTTATTTCCTGCCTTGCAAATGCGTCGCGTAATAATTTACCAAGAGCCAAGAGTTTCTAATTAATTTACAACAAATACCTAATTTGCTTGAGAGCACATCTTGCACGCTGCTGCTGCCGACATTAATAATCTCAGAATGTAACGGCAGCATCGGGTTGAAACCATTAGACGATCACAGAATGACGATAACATTAATATTGCATTGGCCATCCAAGGCGGGTCATAGAGGTAAGTATGTGCTGTACCAAGCCCTTTCAGAAAAAAACCTCAACATGCATCAATTTTTAGTGGCGATGGTAATGCAGAAAAAGTTTCAATGGATGGGCTACTTTTGTGTCTATTTGAAAATATTTCAGTGCGCTGGCTATACGAGGATTCACAATGTCGGCTATTGTCCTCAGTGCAAGCGGGCTGGGTAAAATATGGGCAATTAAGAATATTAATTGTTCCCTATACTGCTGTACTCTGTGCGCCGGCTGTAAAATGTCCACGCGCGAACATTCAATGGCAAGCGTGCCACAAACGAATTCATTTTGTAAAAAGCGGATGGATAATAAAAAGCCGCCAAAGCCACAAAACCCACAAAATGTCGGGCTATACAGAAAATGCATACAACACACAGATATTTTTTCTTTAAATAGTTTGGGCATAAATTATCTGATTGGGGGTATCTAATTTGAAAGTAAGCAGAATACATCGGTTTAAATTACAACCAAGAATATTTTAGATTTTAAAATGATAAAATTTTATAGATTTAATCTTCTAGCATAATCATTCTTCCATAATGTTAGAATTTTTAAATCAAAATTATAAATTGTGGTAAACTTTTTGAATTGTGTGTTTCATTTATAATGCTGTAAATAAACTAAATTTTTCCGGATTAGTATTTATTGTGGAAAGTCATAATTTTTTATAAACATTGTACTTTAATGTGGTTCAATAATACTAAAAGAATAAATAGATTATCTTCCATAGTTTCTGAGTAAATTGAGTGTAAACTTTGATATTTTATGTGGTCACGCCAACTTGGAGCAACTATTATTAAAAACCGTGAAAATTTTGCAGCAAAAAAAATAATTTCAAAAGCAAATTTGTCAATTGTAATAATTTTTACGAGACATTAAGTTTTCCTTTTCGTTTTATTTTTGATTTTAATAGGCAAATAAACCAATCTTATCTCTTTGTAAGCATATGCATACAAATCAATCAGAATTGTTTAAATTCGCTTTGTTTTGAGATTAAAAACTGCGGAACATATAGTTTACCGATACAGTTTCTGTCTGGAAGTCATATAGAAAATTTACTTTGGGTGCATACATTACTTTGTTCCCAGCTGTGCATTTACCATGGCTGCTACCTACAAAATCTTTCTTACCATGGTCTTCTTGAGTTGTTGTTTTGCACAACAACTGTTATTCTCTCAACCTAAAGGTAGCCACGTGAATAACTTCAGGTTACGCATTAAAAATGGACGCATTATTAGCATGACATCTGATAATACAATTCAAGAATTAGACAAAATGAGGCGAATGGATACAATGATAAAGGATAAGAATGATGGGTCCTTGAATATACCTACAAACCTAAACCATTTGGAACGAAATGAAAAAGGGGAAAGCAAATATTTTGATGGCAAGTACCAAGAGATTGATTCTACGCATTTGTGGAATTTGATGAGCATTGTTCTACAACATATTATTGAGGATATGCAATTGATGAAACTAAAACAACAGGTATTCTTCCCTTGGATGTTCAATAAAGATAATAAAAACTATAAATCATTTGATAAATATTAGGAAAAGTTTTCCTAATTTATGTCACAGAATAGAGCGAACTGGGCTCCAATTCGTTATTAATGACAATTGTACTAAATTGATTGTTTAAAATAAAACACACTCAATTGCATATTGCTGTTGAATCCCATGCGCAGTAATGATAAATGCGTAGGAGAGCTTGTAAATGTCAAATATTAACAAGCCTTATAAATTAATCAGTCCCCCGATTTGTTCCACGTTCGTTTACACGTCCTGGATTCGTCCACATTCGGTCATAGGCCATTTCCTCCTGTTTAAAAGCATCAAACCATCATTAATTCAAATTAAACCGAAACTATTTGTGTTGTACCTTGCGTTCTGCATCTTTTAAAAGTTCTCCTTAATTGCGCATTGTTAAAGTTTGCGTGCGCATTTTGCTATAAAACCTCTGCCAGGTTATGGATACGGCATCAGCAAGTGCTTCGAGGTTGAGTGACTCCGAAGAAAGCAGCTCTCATCATGAGTACTGAGCTAATTTTCGTGGCTGTGTTTTGTTTTTGGGGGACAGGGCTTTCGGCTTATTATTACTCATATACCTATCCACCGTATTATGGTCCATACGTCCCATATCGAAAAGAAATACCCACAAATGAAAGATTACCAGGTGATAATCCATATAGTTCAGAAACGATGGGTATAGATAGTAGTTCCGTGACGACCCA
This sequence comes from Ecitoglossa quadriceps, assembly GCA_027574925.1. Lineage (NCBI taxonomy): Eukaryota > Metazoa > Arthropoda > Insecta > Coleoptera > Staphylinidae > Ecitoglossa > Ecitoglossa quadriceps. The sequence goes on along the minus strand of JAODGC010012570.1, from coordinate 36,474 downwards.
ACAGCAATTATCAATGCGACCACCACAGAATGAAATGTATCAACTATCAGCAATGCAACAACCCAATTCAATATATCAACAATCTCCACACCACCAACAGCAGCCACCTATGCAACAACAACCATATGTGCAAAATCAGATCCCGCAGTATCAAATGCCAGACCAGAATTCTCCCGCGCAACAGCCGGTTTCAATGCAGCAACAGAACCCAATTCCACAACAAAATAACTATCAACAACAGAACCAACTGCAGCAACAATCTGCACCAATCCCATTACAGCAATCGGAAGTATCCCTTAACCAATGGTTGAAACCATCAAATATGTATGCACCAATGCAAGAAAAGGTCCCACACCAACCACCATTCTCATGGCAAGGGACTAGTAATCAGAAACCGTCCACAATGTTGAATTTGGTGGAAAATGATAACAACATCGTCATGAAGGAACCTAGTACAATGCAAGTGCCTCTGATCTCCCATCTGAGTGGTCCAGTTTCGCTAAATATAGGCAGCGATCAAAAACTGCATGTGGTCAACACAGAAAACCTGCAGATATTTGGACGAAAAGTTGGTAAGTTACATCCAGGGTCTCCACCCAAAAGTAGTATTGTTGATCCAACTCCATACTTAGGATTCGAATCTGGTAACCCACCAAAGGATTACCTACCAGATTTGAAGAACAGAGCTAATGAATTTGCGCTAGAGAAACAACTCCACGATGACATCAATGAAATTCAATTGGAGATTATCCAACTTATCAGGAAACTGGAGAACTTAAAGCAGAAGCTGTATACATTGAATCCATCCAAGGTTATTGATTCATATTATAATAATAACAATAATTATGATAACATAAACCCTGACATAAATGGTCAGGCATTAACACAACTAATTACCAGACCTTCGGCAGTTCAAGATAATTCTAATTTGGACAGACATTCACCAACTCCTAATCAGGTTATAACAGGTAATGTACGTTATGGGCCAAATGGTCAGATGCTGATTGATCTGCAACCTACTTCTGAGACGATGGATAACCAACCAATGTATCCTAATGATAACCATGATGATAATTATGAAATGGCCGTGCAGAAACAATTTAACTCTATTACCCAACATAACCCACTTTTTGGCGATTATCCTTACAGAACTAGTAAAAACCTATATGACATGAATCATCAATATCCAGAAGAACAACCTAGGATTGATGGTCTAGCTCCACAGAATCCCTTTATAGGTATAGGTAAATTTGCACCATCTTATGCGGCAAACACGCATGGCCGGCCATATAATATAACACAGCCAATATCACATGGAAGTCAACCCTTTAATGGTCAATCAACTAACCAGGAACAACAAAAACCTTGGTATGGTAATCAACAGCAATTACCCGCAATTAATGGGGGACAAGACAATAAGTATACTCCAACAACATATGTACCAGGAATAAATAATTATGGAAGCAATAATCAAAACACACCTAGTGGTCCTGGTCAGAATGAACAGGGATTTGATTACTTGGCAAATGATCCAAATACTAATAATCAGGGTCAACCACCACCATCACCAGCAACTCAAACCAATGAACCAGACAATAAAAATCAAGAACAAGGCTCGCCAACGCGTTGGTACGGAATACCAGTTAAACCTCCTGTTGGAAGTGTTCAATATACTCCTGCACACAACTATAACACTGGCACTTATCCAAATAGTGTACCCCAACCACAACAACATACGCCTAGTAAACTAGGAGGACAGAATTCTAATAGTGGACATCAAAATTTACCTTTTGCAAATGGAAGCCCAAATACTTATGAAAACAATAACCAATACACAGCACTTACCCCAGCTTCATATTCAACCTCAGGACAACCAAGCATTAGTGGGACTTATCCATATGCCCCAACTGGCCATGGGCAACCTCCAAGTATGAACAATGTGAATAACGCATATAACAATGGTGGAACGAATAATCAATATGTTCCATCTAGTCAAGGGCAGCAGGTAAATGCATATAAAAATCCCGTAGGTAACCAAGGATATGAAAATAATAAATATACAGCACCCAGTCCATCAGCATATGGTAACCAATTTAGTTCTAATTTATATCTAAACAATTTCTTAAGAAATATACTTGTTAATTTAGGTCCTTCTGCATCTGATGTTAATAAGGTCATTAGTTCTGGTCAGAAACCATTTTGGACGAATGGACAAAAGTACCCAACTTACATAATTGACCGGTATAACCAAAAACCAAATAATTATGGAGGACATAACCATGGTACACATAGTGGTCCAGGACATAACAATGATGCTGTTCCCAACACGGAAAATGGATACTTTCCAATATATGGAAACCAACAACACAACCAGGGACTGAGTAACTTCGAAGGAAATAAACCAACAACACCTACTAGTCTAAAACCAACAGCACCTACCCATAGTACTGGTTTCAATAATAATAATTACCATAATTTAACAAGTGGTCGACTTCCGTCACATGGAAATATGCCAATATCTCATGATACAGGAGGTGGTTCCACTAGCAGTTATGGACAAGCACCAACATATGGAAATGGTCAAAATAATATAAACCTTCCAAATACGCAAAATACCAAATTTCCACCTTATGGAAACCAAGCAAATAATCTAGGTCAAAATATCCAGGATAATTCTGGACTTACTTCCTTGGGTACCCCAACTGTTGCGGTGGTAACAGCACCTCCTTATATTACAGCTGACAATACACCCAAACCATATCATGGGAATCAACACAATAATCAAACCCCAAACAAATATGAAAGTAATTCACCGAGTTTGCCCAGTAATATTGCGCAACCCGAATTTACTTTATATGGTACCATTCAAAACAACCCAGGAATGAATGCTCCTGGAGGACAAATGTACATACCCAAGTACCAAGGACAACAATCCAATTTTGGGGAACATCCGACTGCCTACGCACAAAATCCAGTTTCCCATCCAGCTCCTGATACATTACAATACAACCACAAACCAAGTAATAATGGAGGTAATACCGGGTTGGGTATAAATAAGAAACCATCACAAGCACCTTCATCTTTTGGTTTACAACCTAATGTCTACTCTCAAAATGCAATGAAACCAAATTCTCCTTATGGTAACCAAGGACAGAATTTTATACAAAGATTACCAACTAGTTCAACACTACAACCCACATATGGAAACAACCAATATAATCCAGGACAAAATAATTACGGCGAAAATTTCCATGGTGCCGTTAGTAATCCAAACCAACAGTCTCCAAATAATAATGCGCAGTTTCAAAACGCAGTTAAACCTACATATATCCCAACACATGGCAACCAATTACACAATCAAGCCCAGAATACCAACGGGAATAATCTGCAAGGTTTCCCCAGTGGTGTAGGACAAACAGCCCCTGCTAGTAATGTCAATCAACCATCCCTTCCGTTATACGGAAACCAACAGTATACTAAACCAGGAATTAATCAGGGTACACCAAATGGGCAAGGACAACAAATAGAGTCGTTTGATGGTATAGCAAATAATCAATATCCGCAGAGCAATGTAGGACAACAAAGTCCTCATTATGGCGTCACGGGAGCTCAACGACCAATCACTGGATCCCAAAGCAATCCAAGTCAACCTTCTGATTATAGTTCATCAGTATATGCACAAACCCCATCAAATCCTACTGCTTATGGAAGCACATCTAACCATGTTACAATGCCTATAAGTACAACTGGCCCTTTTACACAGTATATAGAGAAAGACTTGGATCAGAACGAGTCTGACTATGGTATACCCACATCAGCGCCTGTAAATGAGGCACTAGCAAAGTCAGCACCTGAAGAGAAGCCCGATAACTCTGCTGAAGGTTATGTATCGGACAGTAATGAATAAAAACTGAATTTGTGATTTTCATTTCTTTTAGGTTGCATCCTCAAGTAAACAACATCCGCGTGTAATATGGGCATTAGGTTGCGCATTATAATATAACTACACAAAGGGAATTGATTGGATATTGATGATGACTTTTAGGCTATGTCAACTGTTTTCTCTTTATATAATAAATTATCCTAATCAAGTTATAGCAATGCAAATCAATGTGTCTCATTAAAAAATCCATCAAACAATACATAATAATTAAGGTAATTTCTAATTGAATTAAAGTTGAATTTTCCGCTTAAACTGTTATGATAGATCATAATATATTCACATAGAAAATTATTGCAAAGGCATCCAAGTTATTGTCAATATTCGACAATTTTATACATTTACGTTAATGACTAGGCCCATTTAAGTTGCATCCTCAATTACAATTTATTTGATTGTGTTTAAATTACCTCTAATTTGATCTAAATGATAACATCGCTTTCCAAAACCCACTAAATTTATTCTCAGAGGTTTGCGTGATTTATTATCAAGCTAGAAATTAGAAAGTTCGAATTTCCTTATTGGCCATGCCCAAAAAGCTTCAAGTTTGGGTGAGTTATTACGCTAGCAGCAAGCTAGGCTTTTTATCATTTGCTCCTAATTTGACTAATATGTGTTTTGCGACGCGGATTACCTCTTATCAGATGAATCCGCTGCATGTGGGCATACACAATTCAAGCGTCCGGTGATAAATTACCGGCGATTTGTAGCACATCTCCATACATATTATGCAGCATGGTCATGCTCACTTACATGCAACAAAAAGTATGTACCTATTGTTATTAATGCTTATTTGATATGCGTTTAATGATAGCTTTATATTGATAGTTGCAAGTAGATTGTTGCAACTTTTTCTTAAAGCACTCTATTTGTAGTTATTGTAGATAAATAAAATTGGTACTATGTTGACTTTTATTTGAGTAAGTTGCTTTTTATATGCTGCTTTCTATCGCTATGTCACACTTAGCCTAATCTATTTCTAAGTACTTCCACTATCTTTGATAGCATGACACTGCAAATATTTTAAGAACTTCATGAATTATGAATGCGTATTGTATAGTAGCATAGTGATTTGTTTTTGTTGGTGAAAAAAAGAGGACGTGACCAGCAAATAGTTTATCCTATAGATCAAAAAATAAAGAATATACTTTTTGATTTTGTAGGTTATGTGTCCGGAACCTTGAGTTCCCAAGTGACGCGTTTGACTGTCGCAGTGACAGCAAGGTAATATTCAAGGGATATGGCTTTGAATCCCAATAATTGCTAATAACCATGGTAGTTAATGGAGTATAATAAAGTTGAGGACGAATATGGTATTGGCATCCGGCATGATTTGGAATATTTTTAGTGATTTTTCTTCAACAGTTAACCTTAGTCAACATGACAAGTCATTGGTTTTATCTTGTCACTTTCTCGTCGCTTTGTGTGGAAAAAAAAGCATGGCAGACTCACAAACTAATCGATTACGGTCTATTCCTTGTAGCTTTAAGAACAAAACACAAAGAAATTATGTGGTTAATAACCTTCAATATTTGGTTTTCTTCAATTATTCGACCAGAATCTGGTTACATTAGAATTTTATTTTTTTCACCATGCGTTTATCTCTTTGTGTATTTTTTGGTTAGCTCTAAAGGTTTGACAATATGTCGTCATATTGGATTAACCTAAAAAAGGAGAAGAAGGAATAACCTAAAAACTATAGTTCAGTTGGGTGAATTTGATAAAAAAAAAACATGCTTAAAATGAATCAAATATCATTGGAATTTTGATTTCAATCATATTCCTTTTTATCTCAACCATCTGCTTTCAATTTCCGCTTAAGTTCTTTTTATAATCGTCATAGATGTTTTATCTTATTCAGTGGCAAGCACCACCGATGAAATGTACATTAGACATGATCAACATGATTATACGTGCTTGATTCCCGTTTCCGCAGGATTTGAGATTAGCGAACAAAATCGCCTTTCCTTTGCCCATATCAATTCTCACATACAGTCTGTTCATATCAAACCTTTTCAAACACCAAATATTTTTTTCATTAATACCCAGTATGATACTGACACCTTTAACCTCAATAGATTATTCAGAATTTCTAACCTTTCAGCATGTCTATTTTGCTGCACCAATCAAGAATGGAAAAGAACGCGACGAAATAAATTGGACAGTGACAACTGGGACACTACAAGAGATTAACCTATCCAAACTGTGAGAGTCCAACATGGAGAGTGAGGTGGCAGGTTGCGATTTATTGAATCCATGCAAGCTCTGAGTCGGATCAAAGCTCGGATAGAATCAGAATCAATCCTTCCAATTACTACCAGCAGCATTCACGCAATATACTCACGGGTTTACCTTTTTTAGATTATCCAGGAGTTGTGATAGGCAGCAGAGTAGAAAAAAATCTGAGAAAGAGCAATGGAACAAAGTGGGTCAATAGAAAAGTAGTCAATTGTTTTTATGCTTGCAGCACGTCCTCCTCCTATGTGAGAATTTTATTCACTTAATTTGTACAGAATAAAAACTGGTAGGGCATTAATATTATATGCGTGAAATTATTCCAGCTGCAATTAATTTTTATGAATGATATGACATGTGTATCTAGACTATGAATAAATTACATGCTTTTTTAATAAACTCATTAAAACTATGTTTAATGCTAACACAAATGTGTGCATGTGCATAAAACTATTCCTATAATTTAATTTATCTCTTTGAAGTTATATGGATGTTAAGCTTGCTTTAAGTTGATCAGAAATGTGCGCAGAATGGAAAATGAAGCGCAATCCATTCTGAATTTAACTCTTGGTCTTGCAGCGTTCGTGATCGTGATACTAGGTCCTAGTTAGAGTTTCAGTTGGTTCACGATTTGAAAATGATGGGCCGTAAAAAGCTTTTAAACTCTGCACGCTTCACAGACTGGCCCAAGTTAGAGCTAGGAATTATTTAGAATAATAATACAAAGACCTAGAATCTAAACAAAATATAATCTAACTCATATTATCATATAGTATTTTATATGTCAATTGCAAAGTCTGGTGTGAAAGTCAAAGTTGTAAAATAACAAATCGCAATATTTGTGGTGTAATAAAATCCCTATGAATTCCAAGGTGTCGCTTGTGTGCTGAAAAGTTTCCAACTATCCACGATAAATAATTCAGCGCTTGTCGCATGGAAAATGCAGACAAATTTTACCACACAAAATGTGAAAATTCGAAACATAAATTTTAAACTTTGCCAAAAGCGGATGGTTGTAACGTGCTTAGAACTAAAGCAAAACAACAGGAGGCATTAAAATATTTGCAAAAGTTGCAGTGGAAATAAATGTTTTTACATCTTTTGTTTACGCATAGAAAAAAAACATTAGATAAATACTCAAAGCATCAAGTTTGTGCTTACAAAATGAAACTGTCCAAGATGGTACGATAGCATCCATATTGCCGGAGGCGCATCGAGCATAAACATTACAGCATTAAAGTAATTTTCCGCATCTCGTTGCCGTCGCTGCCGAGTGCAAGAGAAAATTGCAGGTGTGGCAAATTATGCGGTGTCTGGTATGTTTTACCAGCCTACCTGCCAGCGGCGGCAACAGTGGTGGCATTTACAAACAACGACAGCATCTTCTACGAGTATGAAACTTAACGCTACTGGTGTTTTTTGCTCGTTTAACCCGCTTTAATATATCGTGTCGCATTTTGGATTTACATAAATGTAAAGTGGATTTTTAAACCGACGCATAATATTTAGATTGCAGATAGGAACAGAATAGCATAGCTAGGTATAACTATATGAAACTGTGTAGAACTTATCACAACTGCTTCTTAAGCTGAATGGAGTTTAAATAAAGTCTTGGTTGTGATAGCTCATAACACAATGACAAATTGTGCGTGTCGAAAAGTCTCATCATCTTGACGATGAAGGGTCGAGCTTGAGTTGACGTTTGGTGCTTTTTGCTTAGTAGTTAGGAACTTTTTGTTTATTTAAATTGCGGAATTTCACAGACTAATCCTTTGTGCAAGCAGGACACGCACTGTGTGAAAAGTTAGCTTGCTGGTTGATCAAAAATTCATTAAGGACGACGGATGCCAACGTTGAGGACTGCGTACTTTTCACACCGTATGCCGACCGACGCAATTTCAATTATAAAGTGGAGTTTATTACGCAAGTTGAGTGAATAAAATTCTAGGATTTCTTGTTGCACAAAATGATGGTTGCACTCACATTGAATGCATGTTAAACTGTGCGGATAATTACACTGTACGTTTATTAGTTTCCGCATGAAATTTCAAAGTCTAAAGATGCAAAGTTGAAATGAATTCACCGATTTTAATATCAGAGAAATCATAAAATGTAGTTGATCTTTATATAAAATTTTTAATTTATTTAACTTCTTGCTTTTGTTCTTTCAGTACCGAATTCTTTAAACCAAAGAGGTATCAATGTTTACGAGGCATGTAGTGAGATGTTGTGAAACGTAGTAAAAACAGTAGGATGATTTGGAGGATTGGGTTCGAATCGGCTGCATTATTGATCAAATGTACTGATAGATTATTCCAGCGGTGGGCCCAGCCCGGGAATGTGCGCGTAGTTTCGCACGGAAGCTGCGATAGCAAACCGCGCGCGTGCTGGCAGACATTTCGGTTTATTTACGAGCCGCCACCACTACCGCCACCGCTCGCTCTGCAATCTATCAATTGATGTTATGAATGAATCTCTTGAGGGCATCCAACTAACGTCTAGCAAAGCAAACACATCGTCCTGCAGCCAACCACAGTCGGAGAGAGAAATACACATTACATGTAATTTCTTCTTTTTCCGAAAAGAAATATAATCAACGAGTGGCTTATCTCTGAACGTTTGCAGCAATGAAAGCAGAGCTGTGGGTAATTTTGTCCTTTGATGTAATGTGGAGATGTTGTAGAAGATTAGGAAGTTACACGTCAGGACAAATGTTAAGTTGAAGATAAAGATTGATAAATTTGTTGTTTTTATTTTCTGCTTTATTATCAACAACTATTGTGCATGAATAGATAATTTTATTGTTGGCGTAATATTAGTGTGTTTGTTACTATGCGTACTTGCTTAGATGCAAATTATAGCCTTTGAGACAGATAAATGTAGAGGGTGTCTATCAAAGAATTTTAATTTTGTTTTCTGTCAATTTTCCTCAACGTGCACGTCCAATGTTTTTGGCAGGAACATGAAACTTATGTGTAGCGTAGAACAAAATGTATTCAAAAAGGTGAAAAACAAATTACAAAACTAATTTAATATAAAAAATTAAATGTAGAAGAAATAAATAAAACACAATAAAAATACGCATTTTAACATATTCAGTTTTTTACACAGAATTATTGGTGGATGCGCCGGTAGGTATATTAATTATTTTGAATTAAAATAAAAAAACACTAAACAAATCAACATATAATAATAAACAAAATACTTAATGATTACCTATACAATTAACAACAAATACAGTAACTGTAAAAGTTTTACTATTACTATTACCAAAGTTATCGAAAAAAATCTTCAACACATTTTAAACATTAAATCCCATAATTAAATCATTTCTACAAATTCCAACATATTTTAAAACCATACAATCTTACACTTACTATTTTCCTTTCTACACTTTTTTATCAACCTCCATCATGTAAAACTCCGTGTACCCCCAGCTATTCTGAGATATTCGCACATGCCAACTGTCCCACCTCTAAATACTGCCGCCGCCTCGCAATGGGTGAATGCGACGACAAACGCAAATGCGATGGTGTCGTTCTCATTTGATATTCAGTGTGTTATCTCTCGACGTTGGCGTGACTTACGCCCGGGTTGGAATTGGTGACAAGCGACGCCTTCGACACTTGGCTGCATTCAAAACAAAGAGGACACAAAGAGCAAAACACAAAGGAAAAGACATGGAAGAATATTCACGTATCTAATTTTGACATTTTGTATTTTCTAAAATTTAAATACAATCAAAGTAGTTTTAGAGGTTAAAATCAAAAAAAAAACAAGGGTTGAATTTTTTGATACAAATTTTTTTTGTTATTGATAAATATATATGATAAATAGCAGAACAGGAAATTATTGCATTTTTTATTAGTGTATTTTATTGCTTTTCCTTTGTAGATATTTACATTATGCATCATTTACACAGAGTACATTCATTAAAAAAAAAAATATTTTATAAAAAAATTTTAAAAACTACCATCTTTACATTTTGCTTGACTTTTTCTGCAGGTATTCTTCTTTAATAATTTGCATGTTTTTGCTTTTCTTCTACCTTTATAACTCGTTCATAAACTTTCTCTGTTCGCACATCTCAACAACTTCTTGTTTCCAACCCTCTGCGTTCCTAACCTTTTCATAGATCTAACGAAGGTGCAACTTACAATGACTCACTTTATAACACAAACTTAGCTGCGTATCCTTTTGGACTTCCATCTCCTTCCTTAACCAAACTCTAACGTAAGATTGTTCAACTTTGTCCCGCACAATATAAAACCGAATATCAAACGTAAGCGTCTGTGTAATTTCATAAAAAGTATCTAGCCACCTCTTGGCTTTGGTGTAAATTGGTAATTCGATTGGAAAGAAATAAAGTGCGTAAAGATAAGCACCTAATATTTATTTTAATAATCGTTACCAACGCGCATGAAATGTAATCAAGTCCAATGTTCATTTTGTTACAAAGATCGTTTTGGTCCTTGGACTTACTAGAAGTATTTCCCAGCTTTACATTTAGGGTGTGCAGACTTGAGAATGATTGCTTGTTCGATTGGAAATTTTGTTTCCTTAGTACTTCAGAAAGAAGAAAAGTGTTTTTAGAGGAAAGGAAAATATTGAGATCCAGGCGTGAAATGCTCGGTTAATGTCATTGCGTTGTAAAAAGAAAATGAATTTGTAAGTTAAACAAGAAATGGAATTGAAAGTATGAAGGAAGATTAAGGGAAAAGAAGGTAAGGAATAAGTAGAAAATGATTTTTAATTGGAAAATTTGTTTTATTTGTTTGATTTACTATAAAATAAAGAGTGTTGAAACTTTATTGGAATTATATTATTATTAGGAGAACCAATGTTGGTTTAATTTAATTGAAAAGTTGTTGGAGTTCTAATGATAGTAAGGAGTTTTTTTTAAAAAATACTTTAAAAGAATTAAACTGGTTATTTTATTGTTAAAAGGAATTCAATTTATACTTGAATTAATTTAAAGTAAGATAATCACAAAGCTACTTCCAAATCAATGATATCACTCCTCAATTATTTCAGTTCATTCAATTTGCTTTAAATGCAAATCTCACAACTATATTATTTACTTTGTCAGTTACCAATCGATTCTAGCATTTTACAATTACCATGTTTAAAGAAAAACTTCTTGTTGAATTTTTATCCCAACAAATATAAAAAATTCATTTCCAAATTAATATCAGTCTTCAATTCGTCCCCACTACTCCCCAATAACTCCTTTTGACATCTGCAACTTTCCTTGCTTCTCTGCAAGTAATCCAAACATAAGTAATTTGTATCACCACCATCTTCCACCTTACAATTTAATAGTTGTCGCATGAATACATCCCATTTCAAATCCCAGCGCTAATATTATTAAACCGAAGCAGACATCAATGAAAAGCCGTCGCGCAAATTAAATCTACAACGGCGGCTTTGCCATGCCACGCACCTTTTTGAAAGCCACCGAGTCGTCTCAAAACGTGCCCTGGAATAATATTCTAGACAAGCAAATGCGCCTCCAAGCATACATTTGCAAAGGAGTCAACATGTTGAACACAAGCAACTCTAGCATGCTATCTACATTCGTGCATCTTTTGAAACCGCGTTCTCTGAGAATCAAAACCCTATTCAATGGCTAAGAAATGAACTTGCCTTGTAAACGTGACAACATAACTGTGTAACTACGTGACAACTTTAGAAATTGATTTAATTATAATTCCAGCTAGGGTGGTGGAAAGTTTTTCGATTTAGAATCGAATGCTTGATTTTTTAATTTGCCATTATTTAATTTGACCTTAAACCGACCTTATGCGAAATCTAAATATTGTTTGTTTTCAAGATTAAAGATTAAGTATCAAGGTTAGAAATTCTTATTTTGAACTTTTAAAATGATGTAATTACATAAAATATATTCTATTCATTTGAAGCTTTTTTCTTTTGTATTCAGTAAAGTAGTGATATTTATGCAACCAAAGATACTCATATCGACTATAATCGTTTGTCTGAAAAAAACTCCTCTGAATCTTATTTTATATCACTACATGATTCCATTTTGATGTTCCTTGAAAATGTCCTTTCCACTCAGCAGCGCATTTTATGTCTTATTTTTGATGTTGAATGTCGTACCTTCACATCATTACTTCTGCTGCAATTCTTTTCCTCTCATCTTGTTCCCTATTCCACCCTAGAATTCAGTCATGCACAAACAAATAAACTGTAGAATATCTTACTCTAATGTTAGTCCTAGATTTTGAGGGCCATGTATATACAATAATATAAATACCAACAAAATCATTTCTACTACTTCAAGGATATTAAAATCAAAATAATTACATCTACTATTTAAAATTGTGAAATAATTTATGAAATAAAATCATTATACAATTTACAATACTTATAATAGTACATTAGACACTTTAAATCTTATCAAATTCATTAATCAAAAATATATTCAAGTTGGAAATACTTGAAATAATGAAGTGTAAAACATGCAATTGGGACGTTTAGCAATTTGAGTATGCTTTAAAGAGTAGAACAAAGTAATTAATAAAGTTTTTCAACGTCATATGCCTGCTACTTAATGAGCATTTGACATGTCGGAACGTATGTTTATTACATTAATTCCTAGCACCAATTTGCATTAGCAATTTATTCCAAATTTGATTATGCTAACATTTGTGCCGCACGAATTTACAACCACCATGCGAGAATAACAATAAACTGATTAGTTTATAGGCAATTAAACATATCTAATAATAAAATTTAGCAGGGGATATATTTAAACCGTGTAATGAAGCAATAAAAGTGGGAATTTATTTAAATACTGCGCTGGGTTTTTGTAGAGAGCGGCATATATTTGTTGTATGTTTTCCAACGGAAATTTGTTGTCGGATTTATTGTGATGCATTTGCATAAAAAATAAATTCTACATTTGGATTTGTGTTTGAATATGTTGCCGGCATTTGTGTACTACGTGCTGGAAAAATATGAACGTAACTGAATAAAAGGATGAATCGCATGTAAACATTTTCTATGCGCAGGATGCAATGGAAAAAAAAGCATAGAAATAACAAAAAAGTTTTTGAGTACTAAGATTAAAGATATATTTAAATATTATACAGTTTATTTCCGTAAGCCTGATATCAACAGTCTGGCATTTCATGTTTATTTTACTTTCCTGTGGTTTAACTATTTACAAATAAAAAAATTATTTTTTGTAATATCTCTTTCCACATTTGTTTTTATTTTAGTTTTTACAAGCCAAATATAAGACTCCATGTCCTCCAAGCATCAATTAATTCCCCAATTTATTTCAGTCCTGCTTTGAAAGTTACCTAATAGAATCACTCAAGGTGCAAAGATTGTAGACAGTAAAATATGCACTTGTATGTGTTTTTCGTAAAATTCGTGCTTGTAATACGCGTTGTTTAAGCGGGCAGGTAATTTGTTCGACAAAACGCTCTCAACGCGTGAGGCCCTGCGCCTCCACCATAGCCATTATAACCGCCAGCAGAACATAAGGAGGACGCGCTCGGTTATAAATCGGATTCATTAAAAGGTTGACGTTAACATATTGGCAAGAAGAACGTGCTTGACACGTGTTCAAATCCACTAATTTTGTTATGTGCATACAAATTGACGCGAGAGTAAAGAATGCTGCATATTTTACTTACTGTCTCAATCATAAAAATTATAGTTTTTATTAGGAAGTATGGAAATGGTAGTAATTCTGTAAGCTTATAGTTAAATTTGTAATTTAATAAACATTAAGGATTATTTTGGGTTTTAAATTTGGTGTCGTAAATTTTTAGTTTTTTTTTTTGTAGTGTCAAATTGAATGTCAATATATTAATAAAAAAATATGTCGTAAAACATATTATGTTAAGGTTTATCGTAAAAAGTTATGACTTGAATTGAAATGGACAAAATGGGAAATTATACCATAATCAACTCCATCAATAATTACCAATATTTCAAAAACAGACAGAATGTTAAAGCGATTGTTTCAAAGTAACATTCCAAGTTTTTCAGGTTAGATTTTTAGTGGGATTTCTTTTATCCGTGCGTAGATTTTATAGTTTGACAGTTTTTGTTTTGACGTACAAAAAGTAAGTTTAAGCAAAGATTGATTTTTATAGTGCAAACTTTCAAGCAGGGTATCTTTGATCGATCAGCGTTGAGCATGCTGGGTATATTTAATAAGGTGCATGTTTCTACCAAGAACAAACAAAATAAAAATTATAAAAATAAAATAAATGCATAATATACATTATTTGAAGTAAGAAAAAACAGCGGAAAATATTAAAATTAACTTAAAGGGAAGTGAAAATAATAAATGCATCAAGAAGTGAAGCTGTGGAATGCAAAAAAAAATCGACTACAAGCAAATAGAAATGATTAATCTACAATGTGCAGTAAAACAAAAATAAAAATGTGTAGTGAACAATTAGGGGGGAAATGTAGTTCAAAAGAAAAAATAAAAAGAAAAACCAAATTTCAAATTAAAAGTATACACAATTATTATCACCGATTGAAGGATGTTAGAAACTGTAATAAGTCAATTGGAAAGTTATTTATTTTATTATAATGATTTAATAATAATATATAGCACAATGTTTGTGTTTTATTGTTATCATTATTAATTCCTAATTGCATATGACAAGTGCAGGGTTTAGTTGCGCATAACTGTTAGCTGTGCCAGTCATAGACAAACACCATCCTCAATCCTCCACCACTAGAGATACCCGGTAGTGGGACTGTTTATTGGGGAGGATGCAGACCTCTTCCTCAAAGGAGGTGTTAGCAGAATTTAAACCCGCGATCTGCTCAGTCGCAAGCTAGTGCATTGCCAAATGTAGTTGTGAAACAGTCATGTTTGTTATACAAAGTTTCAATTAATTACCATGCCTAATAATTAAAGTAAGTTTTATATAAGTTACCATCCAGTTATTACCCACAAAAATTGTATTGTTTTCAAATAAATTAGACTTTCAAATAATTTATCTTCTTCCCAATCAAATATACATCATATCAGTTGTTCCATTCCTCAATTTCATTCCTCCCAACTTTTGAATTTTAATCCTAACTTTATGTCCTCCTCATTTCCTTACTAGTGTAGGTACAATCCTTAGGTGAGCTCGTATAATAATTTCGTAATTATGCCTTTCCGTTCGTTTGCCACGTGCATCATAAAACCTTTGGTGCGCTCTGCGTTAACTGAAAACTCATCGCTAGCCAAAATGAGCCAAGGCGGGGGCGGCGGAACGGGAAGACAGTTTCAAACGGAAGTTTGGCAATTCGGCCCTGGAGCAACCAAGCATCCCAAGGAAACTTGTTTCGCCGGAATGGACGCGGATATTTATCGTGCACTTGTTTTATGGCTACTTTGCGTGCGCGTGCGTCGGCGTCAAGTTGACAAATTGTGGCCCAACTTGGCGACGACTAATTAATTACCTACGGATTTATATTGTACTTATACATTGCTAAATGGCTATTCCCGAAACGTAATTGTTTTATAATGAAGCATAAAATGTGATAATTGGAAGGTTATGTTTGTTGTGTGGGAATAAATCAATGAGTATTAGGTTATGTCAATGAAATTAGTAATTTTCTTTTTGTATCAACAAATATTAGAAAATTAGGAGGATGTATTATTTAGTGATGTTTAGAAACTTTGACATTTGAGGTATTTGTGAGATGTAGTAAAATACAATTTTGTTTTCCCAAAGAAGGAAACCTACTCACTAAAGAGAGGCTTTTACAACTTGGTGCGCTGTTTGCATCAGATCCAACAATGCAAAGTGCAAAAGTGCAGAGTACAAGGAATCAAATCCCCAAAGTGGAGCCAAGTTCTCAAGCATGGAGAGAGTGTAGAACAACTGTAGCTAGACAAACAGTGACACAATGCAAGAAGAACCGGATCACGCTTAAACCTCAGGGACTCACGTAAAGAAGGTTGGGGAAAAGAAATCTGCCGCAGAATTGAGTCGAAAGTCAACAGCAAGAAGAAAAATAATGCAACCATGTCAAATAATATATATGAGTTGCTTGAGCTGCAAGATGATTTAGTAATTTTTCCTAACCTAGACTCTTGTTTGTCTAGTTTATGAAAAATTACGAAATATAGCTTACTTTGTAATTCTAGTACAAAAAAAAAATACACTTCTTGGAGAAGCTAATATAATCTTAGAAAATCTAGATCTTGGTACTTTATGCGCATAAAAAGTTGCCTACATTAATCTTCTTTCTCACCAACAATAGAAATTTCCCATCCACATCATAATTTCTCAACTAATCTACTATTGACGTAAATATAACTCCTTGCCATTTATGTCACGCAATACATACAATTACCCACCACATTAAAACAAAGATTAAATCACATGGTTAGCATCCGCCCTCAAATGATGACAGTAAATGTGGCGCTAGTGTGCCTCACTTTCACAGTAGTTTGAGTCACAACGATTAACCAGAATATTACGCGTTCAACGGGTCTAATGGCGGTGTAACTAGAGCGTAACTAGACATAAAACCAGTATTACACATATCAACGTGTCAGACATACCGGAGAACACGTGAGGGCAGATAAAGATCTGACACAAGACAATTTTCTACACCAGGCCAAACAAATGACTTACGGCAAGAGTGGTGCACCAAGACGCCGACATTGAAGTTAAGTTAATGTAAATTAAATGCAATTGCAAGGTGTGATGTAATAAGTTGATTGGAGTTGATGTTGAGATGGGTTTCTGTTGGGAAAACTGGGAAAGTTGTTATTAGCTGTGAGTTTTTCAGGTTTTAGTGCTTCTGAGAGCGCAATGAGAGCACGTTGGAAGAGTTGGTGTGTCGAGCATGAGGCTCACTGGATGTGTTCGAGTGGAAATCATTAATTTTCAATAGTGCGCTAGCGTCATCAGCATATTAACCCGAGTGCGCCTCCCTTTTGCCGTCGCTACTCAGAAACTTCAGTATAATGAGCATGGACCAAGTCAAAACCATGCAAGTTGCATAAATTTTTCAAATTCATTATTACTCTTTTTATTCTTGAAACAATTTTTCAAATTTTTTTCGTTCCATTCAATTTCCTTATCTGTCATCCCAATAAACTCTTTGGTTAAATAATTGTAACAATAGAAAATGTTTTCTTCTCTTACCTTGGGCTGGTGCATAAATATTCAAATATAAACAATCCTCGCTTTGATTCTGCAGGTACGGCAACAGCCGCTTGAGGTGTTCGATTCGACCGCGCGGCATGCGCTTGAGGGCGGCGGTTTCGTTGCGCACGTCCGGCAAACGCTGAGGACATACGGCGCTAAAACGGTCCGCAATCTTCACGCCAGACCAGAGCGCACCGGTGACGGGCGGCATAAATCGTAGACTGCCCAGCGGTGGACTGGCGTATGGTATGCCGCGGAACACCTCCACGGGCTCAAGGTGCTTGGCATCCAACTGGACAATAATGCCGCTCACGTCGCCGTATTTAGTACGAACGGTGCGCGAGGTTAAAGGGGCGCGCTCGGCTGCAGACACGCCGCCCCCGGACGATGCTGCTGATGCAGCCGCCACCGGTTCGCATCTCACCACTGCCAGTATACACATTTCGAATGCAATCACTGCGAGCACGCGCCTCTTCACGCACATTTTGATGAGGTAATTCTAAGGATGACACTATGGCACACTATTACCAGAGGATTACATTATTATCATTACGATAACTATTAATGTTACACATGTTAATGGTAGAGACCAACGTGAGTTGTTGTCAACACTGGATTAGTTATTGAGATTACAATCCCAATTTCAAATGACCTGAACACATTATGCGTTTAACGTTAGAGTTTACATGGATTGTAAGGTTATGTTTCGGTTGAGGTTAGATGTGCTGCAACTTTCTAAAAGTTATATCTTTGTTACTCCAAATTTGGACAAAATTTTGGATTTTTTAGGTTAGAATAGACACTCCTTGAGAGATTTGCTAAAGTCACAGTTGTTTATATTGTTTTAGATCTACTTAAACATTTAGAGCGAGGATTATATCGACGATTTGTTAATTAATTCACATGCACACTTTTCCCAATGATTACAATACTTCACTATTCAAATTGATTTGTAATTTGCATACATACAAGCCGCGTGCACACACCGCCTCCGGAAAAACGCACAAAACGCCCGCTCGATATGACGCGCAGCAATTCCAGTGGCCGACTGGCGGCGGCGGCGGCGCAACGCCTCACGGCGCACCAAGAGCGCCCCCTCTGCTATTCTTGCGCCGCCGCCGAGCTTCCAGCCGCAGTAGCCCGGCTTCAAGAATCCCGCATTTATGCTTGGGACTTTGCAAGATCAACATGGGCTTTTCGTTCACCAAATTTCTTATTTAAATTCCTAATGTTTTAAATGAAACGATCGATTCCTCCGTAAAAAACCTTTACTGTTACTTTTTGATACCTCTTAGACTATTTGTTTCTTCAATTTCATCTGAACATCTTCATCGCTCAATTCTAAAAAAGTCCATGTCATTGCCGTTCATTGTATCACGTTACTCGCCGCTTCATCCTTGAGCTTGTCCTTTTTCTGAGCTGTCACTCGTTTTGTTATAAGTACTCTGGCTCGGTGTCTCGACTTAAAGACTTTGCAAATATGATTGTCACGTCGTTGCTGGAGTGAAAATGAACTGCGCAGGACAAGTGATTTGCAGGAGGTCATATTCTCAGGCTGAGCTGAAAAGAGATGAAGACGAGAGCTAAAATGAGACATAGGGAAAAAAGGGTGCAATTGTCTCGACAGATAAGAGGATTCTGAGAGGTTCAAGAATGCCTGGACTTCTTAATTATCTTTAACCTTATTAGTACAGACAGTCAGAAACAAGTAATTGTAGTAGAGAAAAAAACTTGATTTTTTTCTAAATAAAACAGAAGTATTATATTTCTTTATTCGCTAGTACAAATACCCAGTAATAATATGTTATTTATAATACAATGAATGTTGTAATTAATTAAATAGGCTGCTCGCAAGTTTTTTAAATATTGTGCTGAATTACATTTTCATAAATCTCCCAGGTCATTTGTATTGTTTGCAGGCAAAAACTTCAACGAGCATAAGCTTCCATTATGTATAATATGTTGATGGACTAATGCAATGGCCATTAGAAAAAAACAACACTCAAAAAAGTGGCAGCGCAAACAACACCAGCCCAGCACCTCCACCAACACAACGCGCTCCATTAATTAATCATCAATCTTGCCTCGAGGGTCAGACAAATGTGCGTAGAAGATAATTTAATTTTCATTCTCGGATATGACGTGTCAATGTTGCAAAAACCTACAACCCTCAAACGCAAATCCGCAGCCAAACGTGCGTGGAAACTCAGCAAACAAAACCACTTTCAAAATATTCACTCAACGTTCATTTCGTCGCGGTTGGAATTGATTTTAATGAATAACACACTTTTTGCAAATTATATTTGCAATATCAGTTTAATGAACCTAATTATTAAATATTATCACGTAGAACAAACATGAAATTATTATTTTAAATTGAGGGAAGTTCAAATTGATTATTCACCGCAATAAATTGTTGATTTCTTAATTTTACTTATTGTAAATTAATTGTTTTTTATGGCAGTTTATCTCCTTTTACTTTAAAATCATTCTATCTCTATATTTTTACCAGTTCTCTTGTAAAAACTGAAAAAATATTTTCTTCTCGACATAAAAAATGGTCTCGATATATCTAAGTCGTACAATACTTTTTGTCTATCTTTTTTCATTTTTCCGGTTTTTGTTGGTACATTTCTATGCTTTTTATTCTAGAAACATGCTTATCTTGGAAGCACAAAAAACAATTATTTATTAAGTTTGTGAAAGTTTTCAATTAGTTACAAATAATTTGGATTTTTTAAAAGTACGCAAGGTGAAAAAAATATGAAATAATTTACATCCTAAATGCACATTAACATAACTAGATAGGAACACAATTTTTAAGAAGATATTGGAGTAATAAGTGAAACAACAAAAAAGAAAGAAAAAGAAAAAAATTTTGAATAAATTAATTTGTTAATATGCGCGGTAAAAAAATATCACGCATTTTAATTTCTATATTTCAGATTGTATAGTTATACATTTTAAATCTCTTTTTAATTATGAAAAAGATAATTTTTTAAAATTTAAAATACAAGGTTAGTTGTTTCTAACAATATTCTCAATTATTTATTCTTAAAAACGTAATTTCATGCACTTTATTTGCAAGTAGAGATATCTGTCTAAGCGGTCATTATAAAAAGCTCATTGGTTAAAGCATTGTTACATTATGACATAAAATAAAAACCTTGTCTGGGCATTATTGCCACGGCGCAGAATGACGTACGAGGGTTGCAAGTGGTGGCGGGTGTTGCAGAAGCACTTCTTTTTTCAAAAATAAATGACAGGCCGTAATTAAGGACATTAATCTTCTATAAAAGTGTCGTAAAACACGGCCATTGCTTTTGGGTGT
>JAODGC010012349.1:91909-138023 GCA_027574925.1 Ecitoglossa quadriceps | reverse complement strand
AGAGAGAGAGAGTGGTTTTCAATGCGCACTGCATTTTGGAGAAGCCAACTTTGATAACGTTGAGTTTGGAGTGTTCCTAAGACATCACCTAGAAAATCTATGATAATAATATATTGTGGTTTTATTCATCATTTATTAATTACACCTTGTTGTTAAACAAAACAACGCAATCGAAAGACGATCTCCACTTACATTCATCATATGCATTTCTGTCAGCATGTTTTTAGTGTCAATTCGAATGCTGACCAAAATACTGATCATCAACTTGATGACATTGAGGTATGATTAGCGCCTTTAGCACCTCCCTGTGTTAGTTTATCTTTGAAATTATGTATATTATTAGTAAATATTAAATATATAAAACAACATTTTCTTTATTAACATCATTTACAAACCACTATCATTTATTCAAATATATTGTTGTTTTTTATTCGCCATATATTATTATAGAGTCTATAATAATATCCGTTTTATCAGTTTAGTGTTTTTGTTTCATATTATAGTTATTAGTTGTCTTTAGACTTAATGTTGCGTGACAATCATTCATAAATATCCGGGAGTGGTAGAAACGTTCAATGTTGAATATTATCAAATCATCTTTCAAAGAAACGCCGCTGCTAGTTTTTCTAGACGCGGATTTTCAACGAAATCGTACAAAAC
The DNA here is from genome assembly GCA_027574925.1 of Ecitoglossa quadriceps. NCBI lineage: Eukaryota > Metazoa > Arthropoda > Insecta > Coleoptera > Staphylinidae > Ecitoglossa > Ecitoglossa quadriceps. The sequence continues at coordinate 137,363 of JAODGC010012349.1, read as the reverse complement.
GTGTATCTTATTCCAATGGAAAGAATTATCATGCCATCAACTCGTCACTGGGCACATGTAAATTTAATTAAAGCTTGATTTAAGTGTTGTTATCAGAGTCTGTTTGTCTTGTACACGGACACGTCTGAAATCTCCGAAGCATCTGACTGCTCAAATTGCGAGCAACCAATCGAAAATTTGAAATTTCCCGACGTCGGTCTTCATTGTCGTCAAGTCGTGCGATTTATTTCTTAGGTCAATCAATACTTCTGATTTCAGATGCTTGCCCAAATGGGTATGCATTACATGTACTTATATTACACATTAATATCATATTTATGGATAAATTGTACCTAATGTGCGTAAACAGTGACATTGAAAGTCTCTTTAGCTAGCTTCTGCCCACACATCCATCCAGTGCGCTTACTTCCGGTATCTAAACACTTGCCAAGAGCAATTGCCGGTGATGAAATTGGTAGCACAAATACATTCGGCTAGGATTTTTTTGGAATGAAAATTAATTCCTGAGTGTTTCATAGTTTGATAGAAAACAATGTTCAAATGCAAATGATTGCTAGCTCTCGACACAATTGAATGTTACAATTGGCAATGGATGTATAAAATGAAGAGTTTGCCAGAAAACCAGTTTAATAAGTCAATGCTTTAAGGGTTGCAAGTCACATGGAAATTTAAGGAGTAGAAGTACAATTATCTTGGCACATTTTGGCATAGTGAGAGTAGATCAAAAACACCAAGTCCTGAATGATATCCAGTATTGCTTATCACACGTACTTAGAATATGCAACTTAAGAGTACTCAAATGAACATTATATTTACGGTGCACCACTTTTGCCCTGCAACACAAGGCTTAGAAAAGCGATTTTGGTAAATTGGCATCAAACTGATTTTCTGGAGTTGCTACACTACTTCCGGCTGTACATTGATTTGTGTGAAATGTACATTCGCATGCTCGTTTTCACCAACCCGATTTCATTGCACTGCTTTTCTTGGTTTCCTTAATGTTATAATATATGTTTCACGTTTGATCATTACAATTAGTGTATCTTCTTTGTCTTGTATTATATTTAAAGGTTACAAAATTTAGCACCTATAGTTTCTTTTACATCAAATACACATCCTATGTATATATATAAAGAATGCATTATAGGTACAAATGAGCAATGCATGTCAACTTAAACGAATGATTTGCACTGATTTCTCTAAAGTTGATGCGGCACTTTATCCTCTCTTGGGGACGAACAAATTCCGCATCAACCAAATGCCAACTAATATGCCTCAAACACACAGTGTTCAATGGTTGATAATGAGTATTATAATTAATATAATTCTAATGCGTAATACAAACCGTTCAAATGTCATAATTTTGTTCTTTGTTTTGATCTTGGTGTAACATTTCTCCTCGAGCTTAAAATATCTGCATTTCTCGGGTTAGGTTTGGGGATAGAATGTCATTCAAATGTGTTCAACGACTCAAAGATAATGTATTTTCAACACAATAAAGTTTGATGTCGGGACGAATCGCGCTAAAATTGAAATCGAGCTTGGCGATGGTGAAGGTGCCAGGCAAAGAGTGAGAAGTGCAGGTGTCTAACACTTTTTAACACTTTAGAAAGCAAGAAATATAATGCGGATCTTAATAAAGATAAAGATGGCAACTGGAATTAATTCAGTCGCACATTGTGCGCACTTCAGTTTTCAATTACGTGCTTGACGCTTCTGGTCGTAAACACGCAGTTTAAAGTTCAAATACCGCGGCCGATGGATTTGCCAGCAAAGTGTGTGAAACAATAGATGCAGGTATTTACCGCCCCCAACTTCTTTCCCAACGTGTTTTATACAAATGTTATTTTACAGAGCAAACATCCAGATGATTAAAGATTGTCAAATTGTACACGTGGTTGTTTCCAATAAATATAGTATGTCACCTTTTTTTATTCACTATAGTAGTTGTCTTTCGTATATAATATATAGTTTCATATATACTCGTATTTACTCATCAAAATCCATTACTAGTGTAGGAAATATGTATATTTGTTCAACACGTGCGCAAGCAAGTGCGATGTGCTTGCAATGATCTTAGAGAATGTAGGGCGACTTGTTGCTCGAGAGAAAGCCATAAATACTCAACGCAGTATGACATTTTTATTATTTGGCACTATTCATGTGCTTTGCTACTCTTTTTATAAACGCCCCAAATGGATACCAAAAAGGCATTCATGTATGATGTTTATTCAACATTCAGCACCCCATATCAACCAATATAAAACAAAATATTGTCCGATAAAATAAAAAGACATGGTTCTAGGTAATGGAGCTTTTGCGTTGGTACAGTGTTTATACTATAGTTTTGGTTCAATACTATTGCTCACGGGCGCGCAATTTTGCTCTAAACACTGAAGCGCTACAAAGCGGGTTGTGACTTGACTTTAATTCGGTTTGATTCATAAAAGGTAAAATGCACGCAGGCAGAAAACTCTTTGCTGTAGGTAGTTGATTGTTACCTACTATGGATAAGTATCGAAGTTTGTACGAGTGTGATGTACAGTGTGTTAGGCCCGCAACTTCGTTATCATGTTCTCTATTCGGATGTAGAGTTCGTTTTCCATTTGCCTATTTGGAGAAACACGTTGATGTTTCAATTACGTTGTTCAGATTGATCTCTATCAAGGTATAGTATGGGAATCATAAACAAGTGTTATATTGATTGGAGTTACGTTGTTGTACTGTTGTTAACTTATGGGATGAAGATCAATCTGAATAAATGGGGTATGTATAGTACTTATCAAGTTTCCATAGATTGGTCTTGCCACGACATTAAAATTGTAAGGACTATAACTAACACACAGCCTCTATATTTCAAAAATGTCCTCCCATTCATCGTAAAGGGATCGTGAATTAATGAATTGTTGCTCAAGGGTTTACTATGATTAGTCAGTCCTCTCGCGCACCAATAGCACAAGATTTGAGCGATGTACAAATATAAAATGGTCCTTACATACTTCCTGGCCGGTTCTCCAGCGCTGGTGCGCACTCCAGCTCTTGAGATCAACACTCGTGGGCTTGTGTGTAAGGTACTGCTCGAAACGCGTATTTTAGCCACTAAACGAAAAACATGTGATGGTTAGAGATAGGAGGTGTATTTGCGGTATTGTGTCTATTTCTGGCGTGGAGCGTCAGTTGTAAAACCCGCGATTCATCGCGGCGCGATTCCGATTATGCCACTTGCACCTGAGAATACGCATGTATGTTCGACGAAAACTGGCGTTACAGAGCGCATAGCACATCGGATTAATGGTCGAGTTGATGTAGCACAGAGCGTACACAAAGTCCCACACGATGGGCGGGATGCGTTGCGTTGAGGTGACAGGCTTGAGCAGCACCAGGATGTTATAAGGGGTCCACGTGACAATAAACGTGAGCAGGATGGCGGAGAGGGTTTTGGCTGCTTTGCGGTCCGCTTTCTTCTCCTGGGTCTTCTTCTTCTTCTTGCCTTGGTTCTTCGTAGCGTTAGCAAGCAAAGTCTTGCCTACCAGTTGCTTAGGGATGATTTTGGCGTTGAGAGGAATACGCACATCGGGCATGGCGGAAGGTCTACGATTAATATGATGGTTGGCTTGAGTGGTAACCTCGGAAGATGGCCGTGTAGTAGGTACACCATCTTCCGGAATCATTTTAATAGAAGGACCTTCATCGGAAGCGCCAGCTGTGCCTTGTTGGTCACCAGGTAATCGAATGAGTATCGTGTAAACACTATCAGCTGATGTTGATTTCCCAGCTAACCGATTGGCAGGGGGTAAACTCCGAGAGTCTCGCGCTGCCATTCTAGTAGGTGTCATATTTGATTGCGTTGAAGGTAGTTCTCGAGGTTGTCCCAGTACATATGGGTCTCTGGAAATAAAGAAACAACCCACTTTGAGAAACACTAGCTTAGAGGGTAGATGATATAATTCCTCGTGTACCTTATTACATTCAACGAAGTGCAACGTGATACAGAGCTCTGTAAGGGTGTATCAAGTGAAACAGGCGTGATGCATCCCTGCCCTTGTTCACTAGGACTCTCTTCTTCTGTATCACTGTCTTCTCTTCCCGAATGCCACCACGCAACACACCAAGCGCGAATCCGGTAGAACCATGACAACCAACCAGTGCGTCTGTGATACTTGGCAGCCAACTGCTAACAAATGACATGAAACAATCAATATTTATCTGTTCGCTGATAAGTTGAGCTTGGGTTTAACTACAATCGGCAGCTTGGGTTTTCCTACTTGGGAATATCTCGGTAATCTTGATAATGCGCAAATCTCCACTGCATTGTTATCGCACAAGTAATTAACGTCTCGTGGCACCCGCGTATCAATTAAGACTTGAGCCCTTTGTTTTGCAGACAACCGCCAGTAATACGATATATACGTTTTCCGCGGCGCAAATCTTCTCGCTGTACTTTAAATTCAATTTTGGCATTAAGCATATTACGCCATAAATACCTCTTGCGTGTGGCTCCACGAAGCACAATCGAATTCCAGCAACCTAGAAACGGCTTACGCTGGCATGTGAGTGAATGCTTTGTGGATGAGCCGTTGGGTGTAATTGCGTTCTGGGGGCGCATTGGAACGTGCATCAGATGTGTATGGGTCATGGATGAAACCACGCATGCCGATAATTCTTTTATATATGGGCCAAGAGCTATTACAGCCACATTGCTGACACGTTGAATTCCTGATAAATTGTGTTTATATTTTCAATATTCATCTGATATATAAATCAATAAAATACAAGAGAATACTCTAATTCATCTATAATAACCAATTGTCACTATCCATTTCCCTGTTGTATTCTGCCATATGGGCAGAAAAGGAAAACATGTAAGGTTATAAATAGACCGACACAGGGCTTGATCTCCCAACACTAGTCAATTTGTTTGAGAAGATGCAAACCTCTTCTCTGCTTCCAACAGAGTTCTTGGCAGGATTTGAAGCCGCGATCTACTAAATCAAAGCGCTTTTTATAAAATAATGCAACTATCAAAGCAACAGTTGATTGTATATTTGACTTATGCAGCAAGTACTAGTTTTCAATATGGATGCACCAAGTAATAGATAGTAATTTTACCATAAAACTTTATTTCTGTGAGTTTAGAGGTGTTGTCATAGCAACAGTAAAGTGACAACTGTTCTGCACAAACCCTGCACTCATTTTATATGCTCGAAAAAGGGTGGGAGAATCCCAGAGACAAGTGTCAACTCGTTCTGACCTGCTCAAGTGAGGAGTGAGGGCGCTACGGTAACTGTACCTCACGTGATTAGAACATTAGAACATCAACTACACCATAAATAATAGTAATACCTTAAGCGACTTGCTAATGTATTACTTATTATCCATTAATGCCAAATGAAAATCAAATCCTTTACAACCATATATGTTTTTCGTGAACTGGACGCTCTCTAATTTTGATCCCCGTCGACCTAAACGTTTAGCTGTATAATAAATCTATTGCAGTCGCATTGCTAGCATAATAAATTTCGCAGAATTCCAACAATAAGTCAAAACTCTAAAAAAATTTTTCACAAATTATTCTGTATAATACTAAATACGCAAAACTTAAATTACTTCTTGATAAAATCTCATAGTTTCTCAGTGCTTGCCCTTGTCATATCAAGCTGACCTAACACTGATTTCTAGCGTGTAACTAATTCCTCTCTCTTTCCCATCCTCCTTAAACCGTTCTCCCCACATCAGGCTGCAATCCTGCTGTCTGGAAACCCAACAGCCGTGTTGCAATGTAAACACCAGTTTTAACAGTTGCCGCAAATGCATTTCTCGTATTAACTAGACTTCCAACTATTCCAATACTTGCAACCTCGTTAACCACCTCCAATCACCCAACTGTTGGAAGCATATGTCATTGCTGTTTGTGTACTCCGTGACTGAAAAAATATTTATCGCTTGATTTACCAGAAGGCAACTGTTCAATATTCCTCTACGTTCTAGTCAATCTGTATTCGTGATAAAAGAGCGGAATATGGAAATAATGGTAAGTTGATAGTGCATATCGGATATGTCAAGATGTTCAGCCCATGGTATAATAATACTCGTACCGGAAACCGCGTACACATAGCTGTGCTGTACAACTAACATTATGGCATGTTGGAATTTTCATTATACGTGACGCTATTCTTGCTGACAGTTTCCGCAGATAGATGCTTCACAATGCGGACAACCGCACATCGCCATTTTGACAGACTTGCTTCCACCCATCGCGTTTGTTGATGGAATTGATACAAAATCAAAAACCGTCAAATTCAATACTATCCCTAACATCTACTCTACAGTTCACAAGAAAAACCTTCTCAGTCTGAAATAATAGAAATGCATTTTCCGCTCAATCAGACAGTGCTCAGTCGCTAGTACGCTAGTAGCCCCATCAACTTCCAACCTCAGTCTTCTCAAGAGTCATGGAATTTTCCTCATTTCTTACCAGGATATTTAATTATCCTTTATTTCTTGCGCCGTAGCTCTAACCGAGAGTTGATTAATGTGGCAAGCGTGCATTTCAACGGCTGCTTCACTCTCTAATGAAATTTTCCTTCTACTTTTCCGCTTTCCTGTCAAGCCGAGATGGTAGACTTGACGACTGCATATCGATGCAATCATTTTTCAATTGATATTACAAAATGATCAATATTTAATTATGATTTAGTTATTAGCACAGTTACATTTTTACTTTTACAATCTCAATTCCCAAAACTTGTATTTATATTGACAATATTCCTTAGTTTGATAAATCAATAAAATAATACCAATACCAAAGAATACCAAAGAAAATAAAGATGCATTTGAATTTAGAGCTGTTGTCACGAAGAGAGTGAAGTGACAACTGTGCTGCACACACTCTGCACTTATTTTATATGCTCAAAAAAAGTGGGGGAATGTTAGAGACAAGTTTCGACTCGTTTTGACGTGTAGATTTGAAAGAGCAGTGAGGGCGCCACTGTGACTGTAACCCATGTGACTCATACATTTCATCTCGCGCACCATAAATAATATTAGAACCATAAGGAAGAAGGTAATGTATCAGTTATTATCCGTTAAATATAAATGAGACTCAGCTCTCTTGAGACAAGATATGTTTTATGAGAATTTGATGCTTCCTAAGTTTAATCTCCGTCTAAATGAAGGTTTTTACCTACATAATAAATTTCTCACGTGTCTAGAGTAAATACTCTACCACCTCCCTTTGTTACAAGGTTATACGTGTTAATGAATGTTGCAATCCTACCAAATTCCAAACACATCCTTATTCCCCTCCTTCTTGATTTGTGGAGGGAAGATGGAAAGTGTAATTAAATCTCCAAGTTATTTTTGTTGCATAAAAGTAGCCTAATGAAGAGAATAAATATTATTCCATGTCAAACACACCCAGTCGGGGGTGCATGCCAAGAACGAAGAGCACATAAATAGCCACAAAAAGCGAAAGCGAGATGATAGAAACAAACACGCGACTGATAAAAATGAAGGGTGTCGGCGAGTTACCGGGTTCACGTCAAGTCGTCCGGTGGCGGCGCCTGATGCTTCGGTATCAGTCAGTGGTTTCATTCAATTTCCGATTAGATTTTTCCTACCCGTCGAGTAAGCGTACAAGGCGACTATCTGATGCTGGCACCATCAAAGTGAGTTTGTCGCTCACACCACATTGGGAATTGGTTTAGGATAACATGTGTGCATTTCATATTCTTACCGTTCGCCGCCGCTGAGTGTCCACACATACGGAGCTGTGCATATAGACGGAGTCGTTGTCGGCTCCGGTGGATGACTCGGATCGCGGCCGTCGCCAATCATCCGGCTCCACCACCGAGCAGGCGTTGTTCGCCTCGTCACTGCAGACATACATACTGAGAATGCCAGAGGAATCGCATTAATTGCAAATTGACAGCGCACATCAAACGACCACGAGCACATTACAACCACACATGCGATAACTGTCCATCTCCCGCGAGCTGCTAGCGACCATTCGACGTGGGGAGATAATGTCAGGCAAGATGAATGAGTTTATGCATCGAGATGCATATGATCAAAGGCTATGATCTTCTGATGTGCGTCGCCCGCCCTTGGGCGAAAAGGTCTTAATCAGTAAACAATTTGCATACGATGCCGGCTTTCCTATCTAGATGCAGATAGCAAGCAACAGCTGCACGTGATAATGCATTACTCTCTAAATTGCATAGCCGTTAAAAAGTCGATCGCTTCCGATCAGCCACCTCCATCCACCAGGCCTCCCTGGTGATTGGAAAGGACGCACGTGGATGCAGGCGGTAATCTAAGCAAATGGCTTTGCATCGATTCGTTTACCGGAGGCGCTTGCCTTCCGCCTGACTTGCTCTCCGAAGATTTATCTCCCCCAAGGAAAACGTGTCCGTAAGTTTGTGTCTATAGGTTAATCAAAATTGTAAAACTAATTACGGAGCTGGTATACTAACATCGCCAGCAACAGACGCAAAGAGTTGCTTGTAAACGTCCACCTATCTCGACCTCACTCTTCAATTACTCATCTGTATTTAATTAAACGTCTCAACACTTTGGTCGCCTTTTACGACCCCGTCAATGGACTAGCTCATACACCACGTGCAGATAATGCAAGAATTTTTTTGCGGTGCAAAGACCATGTTGCCCTTAAGAGCAAGTTGTAACTAAGTTTGCAACAGCCATTAAATAAGCCGTGAAAACTTTATTAAAACTTGTTTGTCATACCTGGAGTTGCTACGTTTGCTGCTGTCCTTCTTGCCCGCCTGCAAATTAGGCAGGTCCTTTTGTCTCTTTTCAGTCTCTCTCCATATCCGCCAGTAAAGGAAGCACATGACTGTGACCGGCACGTAGAAGGCGGCAATAGCCGTACCAAACGTGATGTAATGATTCGTCTCTATAAACTGAATGTAGCACTCGTTGTCCGGCACGGTGCGCTCCCCTTCAATATAGGGCCAGCTGTAGATCCACGGCGGCCATAGCAGCAGACTGATTCCCCAGGCGGACCTGCAGCAGAACAAGCAATACATTTGTAGGTCAACCGGATGCCTTCTAAGTGCCTTCGAGTATTCGAAACGTGGTTGGAAATGACTTGAAATGGAGTTTAATTTTCCATACCCAATCATGATCGCCGCTTTATTGGTTGTGCGCTTGGCGCGGTAAGTAAGCGGGCGAGTGACGCTAAAGTAGCGATCGAAGCTGATGATGAGTAGGTTGAGGACCGACGCATTGCTGGCGAGGTAGTCGAGCGCCAGCCAGGTGTCACATACGTGCGACCCCAATGGCCAATAGCCCAGCAGTGTGTAAACAGTGAAGAGTGGCATGGAGATGAGCCCAATGGCAAAATCAGCAACAGCAAGCGAAAAGAGGAAGTAGTTGCTGATTGTTTGCAGTTGCTTGTCGATCTTGAACGAGACCATCACCATAATGTTGCCCACCACGGTGATCAGCGAGAGGATGCCGGCGACCGTGCCGATCAGCACGATCTGGGTGACGGTGTAGGTGTGTTCATCGGTACGGTTTAGCGCCAGCGATGAGTTATTCATGTTGTCACGAGATTACGCTGGCTAGTCGCCGCATCTCGAACCACCCTCGCTGAAAACAATGCCAGAATTTACATACTCTGCCTTTTTGGCCTACCAATTTACAATATTGCACATGACACATCCAATAAGTGATAACTGTATCATTCAATGATAAAACAACTTCATGCTCTGCGCTCTGTCACGCAACGAATTTGGCACCAGCATTTACTTACTTAGCAGAATTAACCAAGTTGCCCCATGCGGACATTTAAACTGCATTAGCATGACCAAAAGCTGCACTCACAAAGCGGTAAACTGCAAACTAAAACATAAACGGACTGCGTAATGCATATAATAATTTGCACTAGATACAAGTAGTCATGATGCGATTTGTTGATGTCGGAATGTTGCTGAGTGTGCGAGACTAAATCTGGCCATCTCAAGGATCCAGAAAAATTGCTTCTACAGCAAATTTAAAATAATATATCAGCCAACCACTCATTTTTATTAGCAAACCCACTTTTCTCTTGTTTATATTCGACAACAATGATGAATAATAGTCTTGTGTGAGATAGGATCCTCAATCATTTAAAAAATTACCACTCCACTGTTCTTTTTGATTCCATCACGTATTATCACTGAAGCACCAGAAGAACGTGTTGGAGGATCTATGCAGCAATAAATGAACTTTAAACAAAATCACTTTGCAGTTTTCTCAGAGGAAACATTTTCAAATGAGATATTAAATAACTGCTTTGATGTTTGCAATATGCGTAATATAATACAAAATTGCCTCAAGGAGTAGTAGATGGTACTTTTTCGAGCACCCCCTTTATACTTGAAACAAAAGTATAACATGACAAGATATGAAATTGTGCAATGAAATCGAATTTATCTAGCAATGCAATAAAATAAATATATGCAGTTGGGAATACTAAAATTCAAACAAAATTCGTTATACTGGTAAATTGAAAATGTCATAAACATATTTGCAAAATGCGCATGTTCTTAACCAAACACTAAACCTTTAAATAATATCTTAGTTCTTGTTTTGCAATAACAATTAATCTTTGCACAGTAAAAATTTCTTCCTTTGATGTCGCCTGTTGCAACTATCAATAAAAACAATTTCATATCATCGTGTAATACGAATGAAGGTCTTTAAAATTGATTTGTTCAATAAATATTTTCCATTCCGATTCTTTATGGCGATAATAATGGCTGACATAAGTCACCATGATAGATGCGGATATATGCGGATAATGTGCAGACGTTCAGTGTTTTCATCCGAAGGAAACATTAAGATTATCCAGAGATTAAGACGTCATTAAGTTTATCTTCTTCAACACATTGCTATTACAGGGATGAGCATAAAAGTTGAGTGCATAAAAGTAGTATGTGACTAATAGTTTAATGTTTGTGGGTAAAACAAAAAAAAACTAGGAGCCTCAAAATAAAAATGCAAGCCAACTTAACTCATTAATAAGACTAATTATAATTGAGGTTCAATATAATACATATGAAGCCAACATTCTGGTCATCCATTTTTGCAGCATCCCAACTAAGTAAATACCTCATGAGTGGTAGTCATTTACTTCCCTCAAATCTTCATGAAATGCAATTGCATTAGCGAAGGAAGTAAGGACTGCTCGGCATCATGCAGTAATACCCTCTCAGCACGTACAATTAACAATAAATACTTAATTACTCAATGCTAATTAGGATAAATGAAACGCGATAGTTTAACTGGCGTAATCATATTTGCTCTTAACGACCGACATGCAAGGAGTTTGTTGCGCGCTCTTCTAGTTAGTCCTTTGCCGCCGCCGCAGCTACAAAGCGGTCGTACAATTTGCACTGTGGAATATTTCCGCAAATTATTCCGACAGAAATGAACGCATTTCCTTGAATGAAAACTATGCATTACAGTAATTTTGAAAATTAACTGAAAAACTAGAAAGTGGGATTTTTAGTTATAAATTAATATTATAAAATTATTATTAATTATTTAATTTTGTTTCTTGAATACACCAGTATGGACAATAGAAGTAGCAGTATTACAAATTTCGATTCCAATAACTTTCCCATCCTCCCGAACAAAAAGTCTCCTACCAACTAGGACAACTAACAACTAAAAAAGTCGAATATGTTGTCAGTCTATGACCAGCATGGGTACAAAAAGAGATAAGAATAACGATGATAATGAATAACCCTGAATATTCCATTTATTTGAAGTAATATCTCACATTCCGGAAACCAGCCACAATCAAAAATTCGCATTTTTGCATTTATTTGCTTTGAAAATCGTTCGATAAACACTAAATAAACGAACCAAATCCATAGGCTTATCTCTGTACCGCTCTAGATTGCTGACCCACAACCACATGTGCAAACATTTCCAATTTCCGGGTGCATGAATCACAGTTAGCAGTAATAAGTGCGCATAGCAATATTTTCATTAAATCTCATTTCACTGAAGGATACAACTATTTATTCATTAGATCCAATAATAAATTTTTGTTAAGAAATTTTAATTAAAACAAACTGTGCAACATATATCAATGTACCCAGTTTGGATCAATGATGCATTTTTAGCAGATCGTCATTAAATTTTAACTTATTTCTTGCCTATTCAACATCAACAATCCGCGACGGATCAGTGCCATGCGAAGAAGTAACTACGAGTTTTTTCGCTTTAATCATTGTTCTTCAGCAGTATTACCCAGACGCATTGTTTACCACGACATTGTTATAAACTCGCCTATAGTTTGAAGTATGCTTTAAAGTGTGCTTGGCGCAATGTCAGTTGTCGTGGCATGTTTGAAATTGTTGATTTCTCACTGAATACACAACTGAAGTTGTGCATAAGGATGAAATAGGTTTTATAAGGTTAATTTTCTTTAGTGGCAATAATGATTGAAGAATTATATGATACATATATATCTCAATGAGACGATGGAAATATGGTGCTGGATGTTGATGCAGCAACAGTTGTAGTGGAAATGATCACGGCGCACACTGTGGCAGCGTTTTAAATAAAAAAATGTGGGGGGGAGACTCACACCCCGTGCTAGCCAAGCTGCCGTTCGTCTCCTCGCAACTAGCAAGGTTACAATAAATGAGAGTGTATCTGATGTAAGTTTAGCCAGAAGTAATCACAAAGTTTATGAATTAAAATTCCTGTTTTAATTTTTAACAAGAAATTATTGAAGCGTTATGTTTTACTCAAAATTTTTAATTAATTCAACAAAATGATTATTTTTTTGAAGAATATTTCAGCACGGTTATAAAATGTCACCAGTTGATGCTACAACATACAGATAATGAAAGTCGCATAATAATGAGTGACGTGTAATGAACACGATAATGTCCAATCTCATCGCGCGTTGCTGTTGCCGCTAAGCAGTAAATGAAAATGATTTCCCCCATTAAATGCCACCCGTCAAGATATTAAATGCGGAAATTAATTTCAACCCGTTTGCGTCCCTGTGACGCAAGTATCGCAATAACATATATCAATGCAATAATTAGCAATCACGCAAAATGCGTTCGACAAACTAGAAAAACTGTACATGCAGCAAGTAATTACCAAGTGAATTGTTTCAACTATGGCAACATTGCGCACAAATTATTTATCAAACAGAAATTTAGACTTTTAGGCCACTCAAGCATGTAACTCAGCAATAAGAAGAAAAGTAGTCGTCTAAACTTTATTGTCATTTATTCAACCCCCGTGTCAGCGTGCACACAATGAATGGCAATTATTTCCACTTTTCCGAGCCGCGTCTTTCTTTCCTTGTGCTCCTCACCATTTCCCCTCGATTTTAATTTCACCTGACTTTTGTAACAGTCAATATTCTTCACGTTTATTATCATGGCATATTGTTTTTCATTACAGCAAATTGTATATATCTAAATTGTATGATGTTACCAACATCATCACTATTATTGAAGTATCCAAGTAGAATGGGAAATTGGAATCCAAAGTTGTCATCAGGTTAAAAGATTGAAGTAACATGCTATTCTAATACGTTGTGAGTGTTGCAAGGGAAATGCTTGCAATAAATTTGCAGCCGTTTTGTGCAAGAGCTTTGCAAATGGCTGCACACCTGAAAGCAAAAAACTTTACATTCCATTAGAAAAGTTTTCCCTCAAGTATGACGCGCGTCGAAGATGCCTGTTTTGTCTAACACGCTACCTTCCTAGGCTGTGCAGTTATTTGTGCAATGTTCGGCACGACGACGTTGCAACTACGTAATTTATTAGAACAAGACATTCCGGCGAGGGCGAAGTAAATAAGGTCGGTGAGACCGCTCCAGTGGACCTACAGTTTCCTCACTGGTTCGTCAATGTGAACCATATATGGCGCTTCGTTTATTATGGAAAGCAACGAAAAGTTTTGTAATGTAAACCGAGTTAAGTTCAGATGTAGATTTTTCTCTTACTTTGATGATATGAAAGACATACAAATTTACAAGCGAAAATCTTGAATAAATGCGGCGGGAAATTGAGGGCTGTGCTAAAAATTCTATTCCAGCGCATACTCTCGCTTTTGTAATAAAATAGTGTTTTGTTATATCAAGCTTTCTCAGACGATGAAAGCTAATTTCAAAAGCAATTTCAAGGGACTAAAAATATTCCAAGGAAATTAGTTTCTCAAAATACCAACACATTTTTGCTTTCTTTCAAAGTATGGATTTTGATAAAAGTTGACGAGTTGTCCGAGCTTTGAAATCGCTTGCAACCATAAGTTGTGCCCTTACATTATACAACCATGTTGCAAGGAATGTTGCGTTCACTGCTCGGGCGTGTTAAATCTAAACTTTACGGCTAACTTTGAACAATTCAAAGTTTTCAAACACAGGCAGAGGCAGTCTACCCCTACGTGGAAAGGGCAGCAAATAAAGTATGCCCATTGGATATTTGCCTTTAGGATTATAAACACCAGCTACCGCTTTACGGAAAATCAATGAGACTTTGGATAAAATATTAACAGTTTCTCATTAGGTGGTGAGAGAAACAGATTGGATATCATAAACCAAGCCTTGATAGTTATAAAAGCAATCTGAAGTACATACGTAATTTTGCAGGTCAAAGTTTCATGGTGGTTGCAAATTATGTTTTTCTTTTAACAACATACGCCTTGTCAGCTACTCTTAATGTCACGCCAGCAATTTCCACGCGCCTCTACTATGATGGCAAAACTCCAAACACTAATTTCCTTATTATTTGCCGCCGCCGGCGCCGCCAACATGAATAGCAAACTACATGCTGCTGAAATAAGGAAATTATCACCCAAACCATTTGACAAACCATGCACATTTTGTAGCATGCGTGGATCAAATTACAAGCGAGATGGCATTGAACTATTGTGCGATCAATCTTTTACCCCTTTTTATCCGGACACGCTGTTCCCCCATATCAAATGCATGCACGCTTTGGCAGAATCAGAGGGCGATTTCACGCGCCGCGTGCCTTTTCATCGTTTGAGTGCGTTGTCTGGACGTATTTGAAGGCGAGTGGCGGCGGCGGTAGCGGCAATGGTTAATGGCATGATGTGCGGCTAGAGTAGCTGCGGAAAGCGCTTGACCCACATGTCGGGGAAGCGGCGACATGGCCTATATCTTCCCCCCTTGACGCTTTTCGGCGTTTTACCTCGCGCGCTCACGTGTTCTGCTTTTGGCGGTCGCCGAAATCGCCATCTTTCAGGGCTTTCAGAGATGCGCTGCTTGATTCTGCGCGCGCGTCGTGGTTTTAAATGTTGCGCATGACGCCAACTTTTGCCGAAAGCTGCCTGCAGTCTGCAAATATGTGCAGCATAGGCAAAAGCACAAGATGAAGTTTACTAGAAACTTTTACATGAGGAAAATGAAGCTTGCTTCATATAAACTAGAAACTAAAGTAAACAAAGAAATTCACATTTAATGCACCGGAAAATGGAATAAAATCCTATTAAAATTATCTCATTGTTCATAGTCTATCAACAATTTATAGTATCGCCACAATTAAACACGTTTGATGCTCTAAACTCGATTTGCCCAAAACTTTTCACATTTCTATAGCCATATCCTGCCGCTATAATTTTATTAATATTGATTTCCTGCACATGACTTGTTTTTACTGCTGCAAGTAATGCCATTTCCATTTTAATGCCAATTGCACCATTCGCTTGTAATCCGACACAAACATTTCTGTGCAAATCAGTCATATCAATGAAGGCGTTCATAGTTTGGTGGTCAGCTGCGGGGTAGAGCAGCCAGTGCACCAGAAATTTGCTAATTGATTCAATTCCAAGCTTTGGCGTTGCTGTCGAATTATACGATACAGATATTGGTGGAGTATAGCGTAATGCTCGCTTTTGGCATCTGGGGATATAATAGCACGTTGTGCATTTGATATTCAATCATGGAATGAACAACGATATAGGTATGAAACTCAGAATGAATATTTGCAAGACATATATGATAGAATTGTTTACTAAATGTTGAATTGTTGCCTACTGCTTAAAAATTAAAGCTTCCGGCCAAATAAATAAATAAATTTACAATTGTCCTTAACAACTCGACTGTTACTCTGTTCAATAAATTAACAACGTATTCAAATATTCAACGATATGTGCAAGTCTAACCAACTCCTTTTCGGAGAGGAAATGGACAGATGTTCAACCTCCGGTACTTTATCCACTACCCCTATGCGTTGCAGCATCTCATCCAGAAGCCAACCCTTGAAACTATGTTAAATCTATTACGCCTTATGAATTATTTATAAATATATCTTACGTACTCGCATAGGCTCTCTTCTGGGCATCGATTCTGACACGATGTACAAATTTGCAACATCAAATTGTTTTGTATTACCTCACAAGGATAGCAAAGTAGCAACTTATCCTAATATTTTCTTACCACAAAATATACTTAACTATTTCGTAGGCAAATAGGCATTGTTCAATGTAAGCCAGCTTTTCCTTTTGATTATTCATGTGAACTGCAAGCCGTTTGCGTTTTACACCAACTTTCACCTACTAATTTTCCGGAAGTGCGATATGAGCACCCAGCAGAATTTCCAGATTGGTGCAATTGTGTTTTCATATGGACGCGCATTGTTAACGCGCGATTGGGCACCACTTTTATGTATCTAGCTGAAAGCAAAAGCTCTTCAGTGAAACCATAAACGTGGGCATTGACTGGAAACCTTGTCAAGAATATGATTAAATCACGGCATGTAGTAATGTAAAGTTTAAATAAAAATGTGTCTTTTGCGCCCGTAAAGAATTTCTGAAGCCAAATGTACAAATTACTCAAAATAGCTGAATGTTACTGAAACATTTTGAAGAAAATTAGATGATTTGATTAGAAAATTATTCATTACAAATCAACATTAAGCACTGAATTGCAAATCTGATTGTACAAGTTGTAGTAATTGCTTATAAATTAATCACACTTAGTGGCAGGCAAAAGGCAAAATCAACCAGTATTTAATCTGAATTTCTACAAAATATAGTTTGCTGAGGCATGTCAAGTTACTGAAGAATTTTAACAAGTGAAAAACAAATTTCAAGTGGATTATATGACAAAGTGTATGAAATTAAAATCTCGTTGATAAAACGTTGAGCTTCACATTAGCCTCAAATAATTAATCCCATAAATTATAAGAAAAACAAAAATTTAAAAGTACTACATCATGTTTAATAATTCAGCACATTCATTTACAAAGCTTAAGAAAACTCAATGTACGTGGAAGTGTGGTGAAGGCGCCGGTCGTTCACAATCGCATTCCAATACCGGGCATTTGCACCGCTCAATAGATAGCAAAGTCGAGCACGCTTTAGCAAACTATCAAAGCTTCCATTTTAAAATAACCTCGTCTTAATAACGTAAATACCCAACCAGATAATTTGTGCGCCTTAAGCACAATACTCCAGTGGTGAATCATGAATCACTTTTACTTTCAATTATTTCCTAGCGTCCTGCCAATGTTTTGCTTCATTTCCCTTCTAAGATCACTTAATAATGTTGTAAAAATAATCTCAGACTTACCCTAGTAACTACATCCTGGTGGACGGCCATGCCTCATCCTGAGTGAACAACACATATCACTCTAACTCCTAGAGCTTTGCTAGGTGCAGCTGGCACCATAGGCGTGGACTGTCCGGGTTGGCGCCTACGAAACCGTCGGTCTCCCACTACCGCCTCCGTTGCTGCCGCCGCCACGCCGAGCGCGAGAAGGATTGAGGCCCAGGACACGCGCATAGCGTTCATTGATTTTGCAGCGCTCGGGAAAGCGCGAGATGCTGTGCAGCGCTGTGTAGCACACGAGAGTGATGGTGGTAGTGATGGCGGGAGAGCACGCCGCCTACCTGCTGCCTGCTGTCCCGGCACCATCATACATGTATTGTCTTCAGTGTTTTCTTCCGATGAACATTCGCTCCAGATTTGTTTTCACATAGACGTGAAGTCTAACAACAAAGTAGACATAATTATTTACTATATTCTGGGAAATGACTTGAGCTATGATTTAATGCAATGGTTTTACTTCTTTATAAACAGTAATTGCAGACCAATGTCATAGAGTTAATGGAATATACTCGAGAATTGAATTTCGTGGTCCAAATCAGGACAAACAATGAAAATCGTTATGTATGCTAATGCACTGACATATTTAATTGACCAAAATAAACTCAACTTTCATTCGAATTAACATCTAACGCCAATAAATTAAACACTTCTCAAAATAACTACACTTAAACATTTTGTATTTTGTTCAACTTCTAAGTTAAAAAAATAGCTCTGCGTTTCCCACCCTCTACCGTGCCAAAACAAACATTGTCACAGATGCTCTTTGTGCAATTCTCATCGCACCAGATGCGGGCGGTTTTCCCTTCCTTCCATCCCATTATGTTTTCTCCTTTACCGACTTCATTTAGGGCAAAAATTCATAAGCAACTCGCTTGGTGACTTCTTCAGGGCAATTAAGCCGTTAATAAAATGTGCCTTCAAACTGGTCATCGCCAGTGTCATTCACGTTCCATTCATGTTTGTTTGCCATCAACTTGTTTCAACGATCCTACTTGTAAACAACTTGAAAACACGATGAAAGCGCATGAAAGACAAGAAAACCAAAGTAACAGACATTGAAGTGAGGCATGTTGCATCCATTTGTATCAAATAATTTAATTTTCAGCACACCTTGGAATATCTTTCGACTCTCAACACAGTTTTTGCGTGTGACCACAAAATATACTCTTTGTATGAACTTGACAAGTGATATTATATTGGTAGGTGTCTGTTGGTTAGCTTCCTGATACTTACATCTCTCGAGCTTTTCTATGGAGCTGCCCGTCAAACATTGAGTATCGCATAATGCTCAACATGATAACATTCATCAAATGCAAACAAGAAACTTGGGAAGCTCAAAGCACGTGAAATGCAGCAAACATCATGCCGCATGATGAGATTGGAAGACAATGCAAACAAGCACATTAACGTACCTCGAAGGTATCTATATTTACCCTGGAATATCAACTACGGGACGTCAATAATCGTAGTCAATAGTAGTTCGAAAATAAACTGAAAAAAGTAGCAGTACTGACTGATAACTTTATATTGATTAGAATGTTTTCTTATAAAAAAAAATAATCAAATTAACGAATATCCATTTCAAAAAAACATGCAATTTATTTTATTCACTTTATTTATATTGAGTGCCATTCTAATTATTGTTATTGGTAAATAACAATGGTTAATATTCAATTAAAAATTATCTTTGATGAGATTAGGGCATTGCGCATGCGTGAATTCAAATTTCTCACATGATTTTTGTGTGTTTAGTGGTGATCTAAATCAACTTTAAACGTTATTTACTCTATTTGAAACTATTCGAAAAGTTCTAAACTAAAGAAATTATTTTTTTTAATGTCTGAACGTTTTCAAAAATTTCAAAAGCGGAAGAATACCATAAAACTTTACATTTTATGATGTAATATAATATAGCATATACATAACCTTCTAATTAATTGTTGTTTTTATTGTTTTATGGATTTTATATTCTTGTTATTAATAACTAGTTGTTTGAAAACAAAACTAAATTAAAATTCTTTTTAAATTCATGCTATGCAACCAGTCAACCGAATTTTCTTGTGTACTTCTAGAAATTTCTACATCCGCTCGGGTGTATTCGTACTACAATGAAGTAAATCTTCTTCGGTATTTTCCGAGTCTGCGGATCAGTTTCTGGAATATTCTTCTTATTTATCGCAAATTAACATTTCGCAATCAGCAATACGATAGGCACGCAACGCGCGTTTACCTTCTACTGTGTTCTCCGAAGGATTGATTAACATCGCCTTTTTAATTCATAGTAAGTACGAGAACCGTCACTTTGACATCATACGATCACCACATGTCCCAACCTATGTGACACTCGCCTTATTGATATTTCTATACTAAAAGCTATTTACCTTGTATTTCAGTTTATATAAATTACTAATTGAGACATGGCTAAATGGGGCGAGGGTGATCCACGTTGGATTGTGGAAGAACGGCCCGATGCGACAAACGTAAATAACTGGCATTGGACAGAGCGTAACGCCTCTCCTTGGTCTCAAGAAAAGATGAAAGAATTGTTTAAAAATGTACCTGTGGCAAGTGAAACTGCAAATATAACAATCCAAAAGGTGGAAAAATTAGATGGTGAAGCTTCTGCCAACAATAGAAAAGGCAAACTTATTTTCTTCTATGAGTGGAATCTTGTCCTCAATTGGGTGGGAACATTAAAGGATGGGACATGTGCTGAACATACTGGAAAGGTTACCATACCTAATTTATCTGAAGAAAATGATGTTAAAGATTTAGATGTAAGTATTTATATCATAATTGTATACTAGCCAACAGTAGTCCACATATTATGCCTTTTTTGGCTCAGATTCAAATTTCACTTGGAGATCCTGATGAAGAAGGATTAATACTTAAAGATGTTATGTATAGACAAGGTCGTGAAATTGTAAGACACAAACTGCAACAATACATTGATGGTCTTAAGGAGGAATTCTCTAAGGGCATGATTTTACCAAAAAAGGATGAAGTGAAGCAAGATACTGTGAAAACATTGACAAGTGGTTTTAATAAAAAGATTAACATGGAACCAGTTGTCTCTCAAGCACCCAGTGTTGGTTTGAAGATTGACACAAGCAGCATTAGAATTACACAGAAGTTCCAGTGCAAAGCTCAGGAGTTTTACGATGCGATGACTCGTGTGGAAATGGTTACTGCATTCACGCGAGGTCCCGTCAAGGTGGAACTCTTCAAGGGTGGAAAATTTGAATTGTTTAGTGGTAATATCACTGGCATGTTTGATGAGTTAATACCAAACAGTAAAATAGTTCAACAATGGAGATACAAACAATGGCCAGCTGGACATTATTCTATTGTTACCATAGATATTAATGAGAAGGTAAGACGGTAAGACTATTTTCATTGAACAATTAAAATGTGTTTTCTAGGATGACCATACTGAAGTAAAGCTGGTTCAAAACGGAATTCCAAAAAATGAGACGGATGTTACGAAACAAAATTGGGAGCGATACTATTGGGAATCCATGAAACGCACATTTGGATTTGGGGTTTTTATGGCGTGATGGGTTTAACTCTAACCACTAGCACCAAGTTTTGCTTATGGAGGTACTACACATTCACCATTTCAATGGTTGAGTAATGTCGCGCAAGTATTAATCAAACGAAAATCTTTTACCACCCAAGCAAGTCAAGCATGAATAGTTACAAAGTACGAGTTTATATAACATAAGAAAAGTTTCATGAAAACGAAGTTCGGTTCTTTTTCTTAATAAAATTGTGTTATCCCTTCTGCGTGAAACAATAACGCACTTATATATAATTTATATGAACTTGTCCGCCGATATATCACACCGGTGTTTTTATTGCTGTTAAAATGCAAAATCGGAAACAACGTCATCTTCATAATATAACTATTTCCCAAGAATATCTTAGCAATTATTACTTGGTGGGTTACAATGTCAACAGGCGAACAATTTGACAGCTTTCTACGAAGCCTGTATTATTTTGCACTACGAATTTCAGGTGTATTGTTCGTATTGATAATGAAGTATAACAGTTTGTTAGTGATTGGTGCACTAATTTCACACTTCCCTTCTAGACTTCGGTCAGCTTCGTCTTGTTGCATTTTCCAGGGCTTTTTATTTTCTAGGAAATTCATATGATAAGCTAATTTATTTTTGGACAAAAATCGCAAATTTTTCAGGGAACAAATCCGCTGGGAATTAAGTGCATAATTTTCGAGAAAAGGACGAAACTTTAAGTCCCAGTTTCCACAAGCCGGCTAAATACCTTTAAATTGATTGAAAAGAATTGCATCTTATAAAATTTCTTACAGTATAATTAAAACCATATTGGAATCGGTTATTCATCTCTCATGGAAGAGAGTTTCTATTATAAACTAATTACAAGTTGCCCCTCTTATTTATAACTACTACTGCGTGCTTATAAAGCAATCATTGTTTGTTCTGCGTTTAAAGTGCGTCAATTTATTGAAAAGCATTTTGGTGATTTGATTTACGATGTAGAGTAGATTACATCCAAGAAGTAGAAACTAAAGTTTTGCCGTTCAGTTTCATGCTTCTAAGATACTTTTGTATGGTTCGAGAGCAAGATAGACGACAAACATCAACTGCATCAGGATTTGGGGTACGGTATTCGCTATCACATGAAAATTAATAGTTTGTGTAGTCAACTCAACCAAATTTTATCGGGAGCAGCTTGCTTTTCAACCTGCTATTCTGTCTGACGCAATTACCATGATTGGGTTTCAGTTTCTCCTAGAATCAGATATAAAATCCTTCGTGCATATGATAGCGGTACTAGAAATTCTATGCTTCGGGCAATTGCTGATTGATAAGACTCCGGATTTTAATTGTTGCATTTAGAGCGCAAAGTGATACAATTGCAGTATTCGCATTCAGAAATATATTTCAATGATGATTTGGCGGGCCAATTACGTTATGTGTATTGATACTACAATCTTCGATCCCTTTACTACGTTTGCGATGGCAAGTACAAAAGAATTTCGAAATGTTGATAACTGCAAGTAACATCATTTATTTATTCTAGGATGTGAAGAATGCTTATTCGTTGTTGGCGATATTGATTAGAAAGTACCAATAATTCTACTAACAATTTAATCTGCATTTGATAGAAGCACACAATTAGGGAATGATTGCTGCACGTTTCCTTGTTACAAAGAAAAATGTTAGATTCATAATTATACCTCATAGCTGAAGTATTTATTGTTGTTTGAAGCAATTGTGTATGCGTAATGTTTAATGCAGAATTGGTAACAAATAAATTATTTAAAGGAATGGGAAGTGTAAAAGTAGGGTACAATACAGTATTACCCAATTAAGTAAGGAATGTTATCATTTTACTATAAGTTAATTAAAAAGATGGGATTCTGATTGAATTTCTTACGGTATAATCAAAACAATATTAGTATTAACGGATCCTCTGTTTAAGTTCAAAGCTAAAAACAAAGAAAGTTATTTATGCAATAAATAAGTACAAGATACATTTCATCTTATAATTATTTTCTTATGATTTCTCAGTAAGCAAAATTCGAAAATGCTTCTATTATAAAGTAATTACAAACTTCCTTTCTTGTTTATAAATACCACTGCGTACTTATAAAATAACCATTGTTTGTTCTGCGTTTCAAAATGCATCAATTTATCGAAAACCATTTTAGCGATTTAATTTACGATGGAGATTACATCCAAGAAGTAGAAACTGAAGTTTTACCGTTCAGTTGCATGCTTCTAAGATATTTTTGTATGGCTCCTGGGGTACATTCTTCAATAGACATAAATACTATCGTGTTTCTTACTAGAATGTTTCCGATTGTGGCAATTGGGTGCGCTTATGAATTATATTTGACTTGCTGTAAGTACCAGGAGGAGCATTATTAAGCCCACTTTCTATATACCAACTTTTTAGTTCGCGAGTACATAATATTAGATGATGTATTGCAATGTTTATCGGTGATCGCAACATCAGTAAACATATATCTGACTCTCAGCGTGTTCATCACTAATATCAAAAAGATACAAAAATTGCTTAAAGATTTGGGCGATTTTCGTGAATTCTCCAAACCAATGGATTTTGATCGAACCAATCGTTTATGTGATTTTGTATGCAAGGTATTGGTTGTCTACGCAATGGGGTCAGTGCTAAGTTACAGTGCATTTTGTTATTTTAACAAGCAAGATTGTTTGGAGGAAAATCAAGAACGCGGTATCAGTCGTCTTTGTGGTTTTATGGCACCCACACCATTCTCAGAGAAGTATCAGAATTTCCCTGAATACTATATTTTACTTGCAACCCAACAAACGCTCACAACTTGTACATGCGCTGCTTTCTTCGTCTGCATCTCCCTTATTTATGGCCTTATCGCATGCATCAGAAGTAGAATTCGCCATTTTAAGGACGAATTGAAAGCAAGAGTCGAGAACAAGTGCGATGACAAACATCAACTGCACCAGGATATGAAGCACTGTGTCCGTTATCACATGAAAATTAATAGTTTGTGTAGTCAACTCAACGAAATTTTATCGGTGGCAGTTTTTTTTCAAGCTGCTATCCTGTCTGGCGCGATTGCCATGATTGGGTTTCAATTTTTCATGAAACCAGATATAAAAACTTTTGTGCATGAGATAGCGTGGATAACAGTATTAGGAATTCTATGTTTCTCAGGGCAATTGTTGATTGATGAGACTTCGGATCTCTCCTTTTGCATTTACAGTACAAAGTGGTACAATTGTGATGTTCGCAGTCAGAAATATATTTCAATGATGATTTGGCGAGCCAATTACGTTATGTGTATTGATACTACAATCTTTGATCCCTTGGGATTTACTACGTTTGCGATGGCAAGTACAAAAGCATTTCGAAATGTTGATAACTGCAAGTAACATCTTTTATTTATTCCAGGCTATGCAGAATGCTTATTCGTTGTTGGCTATATTGATTAACAAGTACCAATAGTTCCACTACCTAGTTAATCTGCATTTGATGGAAGCACACAATTAGTGAATAATTGCTCCACGTTTTCTTCTCACAAAGAAAATTGTTAGATTTATAATAATACCTCATAACTGAAGTATTTATTGTTGTTTGAAGCATCTGTGTATACGTAATGTTTTACGCATAATTAGTAACAGAAACAATTTAAAGTAAGGAATGTTATCATATTACTATAAGTTAATTAAAAAGATAGGTTTCTTATTGAATTTCTTACGGTATAATCAAAACGATGTTAGCTTCAACAGATCCTCTGCTGAAGTTCAAAGCTAAACAGAAACAAATGGTTTTTATGCGATAAATAAGTACATGATACATTTCATCTTATAATTATCTTCTTGTGATCTTCTCGATGTAAGTAAAATTTGACCATACTTTTATTATAAACTAATTACAAGTTTTTCCTCTTGCTTATAAATACTACTATGAGCTTACAAAGCAATCATTGTTTGTTCTGCATTTCAAAATGCATCAATTTATTGAAAACCACTTTAGTGATTTGATTTATGATGGAGATTACATCCAAGAAGTAGAAACTGAAGTTTTACCGTTCAGTTTCATGCTTCTAAGATATTTTTGTATGGTTCCTGTGGTATTTTCTTTAATAGGCATTATAAATACTATCGAATTTGTTGCTGGAATGTTTCGGGTAGTGGCCGTCTATGAATTATATGTGATTTTCTGTAAATATCAAGAGAAGCATTGTTGAGCACACTTTCTATATACTAACTTTTTAGTTCGCGAGTATATCATATTAGATGATGTAGGGATTTCTCAAAATCCCTTAAATCATCCAACATGCTGCCATGAACCAATATCCTACGCTTTCCAAATCCGACCATCCAGGAAACCTTTAGAAACCTTTCAGCACCCTATTATAAACCAATATCTTTGGGTATCTACACGTTCCAAGTCTAATAAATCTCGATCTCCTTCAATAAAACCCGAGAAACCATTAAACTCTCCGTCATTAACTGGTACCTGCACGTCCTTAGCTTGACCTCTCAAGGAATCCAACACAATCTTCCACCTGCCAATCGTAGCCGCCTAGGGCCTCCCAAGGGCTTCAAATAGCGGGACAAGAGATGAAAGGGGACTGTCAGTATTAGTCATCTATCAGAGTCGAAGAGGAGGATCAAGAAGCCTGACACCACACCACAACACCATCACTCCCCAGTGATCACCACGGGTGGCCATCAGTCCACCGTAATCGCCACCATGCAGGGGTTTGTCACTAGTCCTCACCCAGTCACAGTACATTTGCACAACACGCACAACCTTCGACAATGATTTGGGTGATTTTAGCGAATTCTCTATACCAATGGATTTTGATCGAACCAATCGTTTATGCGATTTTGTATGCAAGGTATTGGTTGTCTACGCAGTGTAGTCACTGCTAATGTACGGTGTACCTTGTCATTTGAGTAAGGAGAATTGTTTGAAGGAAAATCCCAGGAAAATATCAGAATCCCCCTGTATTCTATATTTTAGTACCTGCGCTGCTATTTTCGTCTGCAAATCCTTTATTTATGGTTTTATCGCATGCCTTAGAAGTAGAATCCGCCATTTTAAAGACGAACTGAAAGCTAGAGTCGAGAACGATTACGGTGACAAACATCTACTGTACCAGGATTTGAAGCACTGTGTCCGCTATAACATGAAAATTAATAGTTTGTGTACTCAGCTCAACAAAGTTTTATCGGTGGCAGCTTTTTTTTCAAACTGCTATCTTGTCTGGCGCGATTACAATAATTGGGTTTCAGTTTCTCATGAAACCAAATTTAAAAACTTCTGTGCATGAGATAGCGTGGATAATGGTACTAAGAATTCTATGCTTCTCAGGGCAATTGCTGATTAATAAGACTTCGGATTTTTCTTTTAGCTATTCCAGTTGAAAGTGGTACAATTGCAAGGTCACACTCAAAAATATATTTTAATGATGATTTGACGGGTCAATTACATTAAGGATTTCATTCCTTAGGATTTACTAGATTTGCGATGGTAAGAACAAAAACATTTCGAAATGTTGATGATTGCAACTAACATCTTTTATTAATTCTAGGATATGAAGAATGATTATTCGTTGTTGGCGATATTGATTAATAAGTACCAATAATTCTACTAACAATTTAATCTGCATTTGATGGAAGCACACAATTAGGGAATGATTGCTGCACGTTTTCTTGTTACAAAGAAAAATGTTAGATTCATAATAATACCTCATAGCTGAAGTATTTATTGTTGTTTGGAGCAATTGTGTATACGTAATGTTCTACACAGAATTAGTAACAGAAACAAATTAAAGTAAGGAATGATATTATATAACAATAAGTTAATTAAAAAGATGGGTTTCTTATTGAATTTCTTACGGTATAATCAAAACCATATTAGTTTTAACGGAATCTTTGTTGAAGTTCAAGGATAAAAACAAAGAAAGCATGTATGCAATAAGTAAGTACAAGATAGATATAATCTTATTATGTATTTCTTATGATTTCTCAGTAAGCAAAAGTCGAAAATGCTTCTATTATAAAGTAATTACAAACTTCCTTTCTTGTTTATAAATACCACTGCGTACTTACAAAGCAACCTTTGTTTGTTCTGCGTTTCAAAATGCATCAATTTATCGAAAACCATTTTGGCAATTTGATTTACGATGGAGATTACATCCAAGAAATAGAAACTGAAGTTTTGCCATTCTGTTGCATGCTTCTAAGATATTTTTGTATGGTTCCTGGGGTTTATTCTTCAATAGACATTGTAAATACTATCGTATTTGTTGCTACAATGTTTCCGATCGAGGCAATTGGGTGCGCTTATGAATTGTATTTGACTTACTGTAAGTACCAAGAGGAGCATTGTTGAGCCCACTTTCTATATACCAACTTTTTAGTTCGCGAGTATGTCATATTAGATGATGTATTGCAATGTTTATCGGTGATCGCAACATCAGTAAACATATATCTGACTCTCGGCGTATTCATCACTAATATCAAAAAGATACAAAAACTGCTTAAAGACCTGGGCGATTTTCGCGAATTCTCCAAACCAATGGATTTTGATCGAACCAATCGTTTAAGCGACTTTGTTTGCAAGATATTGGTTGTCTACGCAATGGGGTCAGTGCTAACTTACACTGCATTTTGTTATTTTAACAAGGAAGATTGTTTGAAGGAAAATCAAGAACGCGGCATTAGTCGCCTTTGTGGTTTTATAGCACCCACACCATTGTCAGAGAGGTATCAGAATTTCCCTGAATACTATATTTTACTTGCAACCCAACAAACGCTCACAACTTGTACATGCGGTGCTTTTTTCGTCTGCATCTCCTTTATTTATGGAACTATTGCATGCATCAGAAGTAGAATTCGCCATTTTAAGGATGAATTGAAAGCAAGAGTCGAGAACGACTGCGATGACAAACATCAACTGCACCAGGATTTGAAGCACTGTGTTCGTTATCACATGAAAATTAATAGTTTGTGTAGTCAACTCAACGAAATTTTATCGGTGGCAGCTTTTTTTCAATCTGCTATCCTCTCCGGCGCGATTGCCATGATTGGGTTTCAATTTTTCATGAAACCAGATATAAAAACTTTTGTGCATGAGATAGCGTGGATAACAGTATTAGGAATTCTATGTTTCTCAGGGCAATTGTTGATTGATGAGACTTCGGATCTCTCCTTTTGCATTTACAGTACAAAGTGGTACAATTGTGATGTTCGCAGTCAGAAATATATTTCAATGATGATTTGGCGAGCCAATTACGTTATGTGTATTGATACTACAATCTTTGATCCCTTGGGATTTACTACGTTTGCGATGGCAAGTACAAAAGCATTTCGAAATGTTGATAACTGCAAGTAACATCTTTTATTTATTGCAGGCTATGAAGAATGCTTATTCATTGTTGGCGGTATTGATTAGAAAGTACAAATAATTCTACTATCAATTAGTGAATAATTGCTGCACGTTTTCTTGTCACAAATCAAATTGTTAGAGTCCTAATAATGAACTTTATAACTGAAGTATTTATTGTTGTTTGAAGCAATTATGCATGCGCAATGTTTTACACATAATTAGTAACAGAAACAAATTAAAGTAAGGAATGTTATCATATTACCATAAGTTAATTAAAAAGATGGGTTTCTTATTGAATTTCTTACGCTATAATCAAAACGATGTTAGCTTCAACAGATCCTCTGCTAAAGTTCAAAGCTAAACAGAAACATATGGTATTTATGTGATAAATAAGTACAAGATACATTTCATCTTATAATTATCTTCTTGTGATTTTCTCGATGTAAGTAAAATTCGATCATACTTCTATTATAAACTAATTACAAGTTTTTCCTCTTGCTTATAAATACTACTGCGTGCTTACAAAGCAATCATTGTTTGTTCTGCGTTTCAAAATGCATCAATTTATTGAAAAGCATTTTGGTGGTTTGATACACAATGGAGATTACATCCAAGAAGTAGAAATTGAAATTTTACCGTTCAGTTTCTTGCTTCTAAAATATTTTTGTATGGCTCCTGGGGTACATTCTTTAAGAGACATTATAAATACTATCGTATTTGTTGCTAGAGTATTTCCGATTGTGGGAGTTGGGTGCGCATATGAATTATATTTGACTTGCTGTAAGTACCAAGAGGAGCATTGTTGAGCTCACTTTCTATATACCAACTTTTTAGTTCGCGAGTACATCATATTAGATGATGTATTGCAATGTTTATCGGTGATCGCAACATCAGTAAACATATATCTGACTCTCGGCGTATTCATCACTAATATCAAAAAGATAGAAAAATTACGTAAAGACATGGGTGATTTTAACGAATTCTCTAAACCAATGGATTTTGATCGAACCAATCGTTTAAGCGACTTTGTATGCAAAGTATTGGTTGTCTTCTCAGTGGGGTCACTGCTAATGTACGATGCATTTTGTCATTTGAGCAAAGAAGAATGTTTGAAGGAACATCAAGAACGTGGTATTGATCGCCTTTGTGGTCTTATATCACCCGCACCATTGCCAGCGAAATATCAGAATTCTCCTATATTCTATATTATAGTAGCAACACAACAAACGCTCACAACTTGTACCTGCGTTGCTTTCTTCGTCTGCATCTCCTTTATTTATGGCCTTATTGCATGCATCAGAAGTAGAATCCGTCATTTTAAGGACGAATTGAGAGCAAAAATTGAGAACGACTACGACGATAAACATCAACTGCACCAGGATTTGAAGCACTGTGTCCGCTATCACATGAAAATTAATAGTTTATGTAGTCAACTCAACGAAATTTTATCGGTGGCAGTTTTTTTTCAAGCTACTATCCTGTCTGGCGCGATTGCTATGATTGGGTTTCAGTTTCTCATGAAACCAGATATAAAAACTTTCGTGCATGAGTTATCGTGGGTGACGGTACTAGCAATTCTATGCTTCTCAGGACAATTGTTGATTGATGAGACTTCGGATCTCTCTTTTTCCATTTACAGTACAAAGTGGTACAATTGTGATGTTTGCAGTCAGAAATATATTTCAATGATGATTTGGCGAGCCAATTACGTTATGTGTATTGATACTACAATCTTTGATCCCTTGGGATTTACTACGTTTGCGATGGCAAGTACAAAAGCATTTCGAAATGTTGATAACTGCAAGTAACATCTTTTATTTATTCCAGGCTATGCAGAATGCTTATTCGTTCTTGGCTATATTGATTAACAAGTACCAATAGTTCCACTACCTAGTTAATCTACGTTTGATGAAGCACATAATTAGACTATAATTCATTAAACTTGTTACACAAACTTGGTAATGACCAAGAAAATCACAGGGCTTTCAAAGCCGCTTGATGAGACGTATTTTATTAATTCTGATTGAAATGGCCACTCAATATTTGAATTCATTCCTGAAATACCACGTAGTGATGCCTTAAACGGTAGATATGAAGCAAAAACCAAATCGAATGTAATTTCCTTTATTATATGACGCGATCAGCTTACAATATTCCATCACGCGCATCCATAATTTTAACTTAATACTAACATTCAAATATTATAATAGTCAGTACCTATACTGTTGGAAGTTACTTCCAAACATTGCAATTACAATTCACATTGTAATCAAATAACAGATCAAAAATTAGCTTAGAAGTATCATGCAATAAATCCACTTAACATTTCATTAAACTGTTTTAAGAGTCTAATTCAGTATACACACAAATTTGAATGCTAGTTGGCACATACATTAATCCCCTGAGATTCCACTTTAGTGATCTTTCTTTTTGGGTTTCTTCGGATTACGCGATCGTGACTTTGCCTTACAAAGAGGGCAAATTGGCGCATTGCGATGAATCTGTTGGTGACAACTGAGACAAGACTTCATTGGTGGAGGTTGTTGCCTACATACAAATAACAATGTTATTACTGATTGTGGAAATGCAGAATTTAGCAGCAAAGAGAAGGAAAAAGTAGGAAGAAAAAACACCTCATATTGACAATGTCCGACCTGAAGGTGGGCGCCGGTGGCCCAGGATGTTGTTGCTGTTGCAACGGTGATGGTCGACCCGGCTCTGGTTTGTTTGGGCCCAAACGTAACGGGCTTGGAGGCGGTAGGAAAGTAGGCGGCATTGGCGGTGCCAATGGTCCAATTTGATTTTCAGGTGTTTGTAGAGGACGAGTCCATTCAGCACTGTTTTTGTTGAATTGTGGTGCAGGTTTATTATTAGCAAGAAGATGTGTTAGGCGCCTAAGAATAAAAATTATAAGACATTGATGTAAATGATATTCAAATTCACTACGAGCATACTCTGCAGAGATTTGCACTCCTTCTTCCTCATGTAACTCTGGCAGACGTTCAAGGCTAAGACATTCTCTTCTGAGTCTATTTACTTCTTGCTTTAGTGGTAAATATTCCTCATGTAATCTCGCTGCATTTGCAAGAGCCCTAACTCTACTTTCTTCTGCATGCTTGATGACTCCTTCCATCTGTTAGATGAAAAGAGAACACATTAATAGAGGGCATAACTTTAGATATTAAAGTGTACAACATACAGCATTGATATCAGCATGAATTTGTCTTAATTCTTCTACATGAGACATTTTCTCCTGTAGCAACATTTCCATCTCAGATTTGTATTCTGCAAGACACTTCTCCTCCTGATCTTGGCCTTCAATTTCAATGATTAGTTTAGCTTTCAACTTTTCAAGCTGAATGGTTTTTACTCTGTAAAGTATAAAACAATTAAATGCAATTAAAACTAATTACTATGCACTAGTTTACATTTATTGATTTTTAGGTAATGTTTAGTAGTACCTGATGTCCTTTATTGCCTCCAATTTGGCGTAGACGGAGCGTTCGTGTTCAGTCATCCTGAGTTGTACTAGTGTTCAGCTAGCACCAACAACTCAATTTGTTTACTATTTTTTAAAATTGTATTGTTGCTTTATTTAATTTACCAACTTTATTAGAAACAGATAGCTATGGGGCGTCCATTCCCAACATAAATAGAATGAAGTGCGAATGTCAAAAAGCGAAATTGTGGGTGGGCCGAGTTTCAAATCGATGGAAATCAAGATTGAAAAGCATCCAAACTATAATTTAAAAGCATTAATTCACATAGGAACAAATAATAATACAAATGAACTTAGAAATATAATTAAAAAGATGACGCTAAGTCAATTTGCTGCAATTTAAACCATTCTATTTGCACAACGCATGCGTAACTTTGCCATGTTCCATTTTCCTTGTAGAATCACAACTTGGCGACCTAGTCCGTTAAACGTAGGGCGAGGGTGCGGAGTTGTACTAACATTTCGAGTCGCAGTTTTTCACACACGTTGCTTATTGCGCACGAGGAAATAATTAATTCATTTGCGGAGAGGGCAAGCATACAATGAAGGCCTATTCCATCGTTACTTCAGCTGTGATAGCTTCCCTTTTACTGTGTAGTTGCTGTGCACTTGGTAGGTGTTTATTAGTGTGAATGAATGTTAATGAATTTTGGCAGTCTCAGCAATTCATTGCTCTTATTTGTAGGTGAAACTGTTGATATATCAGCTCCTGTGCCTGCAAATGTTGACAACGCATCTTTTGTACCTTCGGGTAAGAGTTGTTATGAAATGCTCAGTTCTTATTTCCTATTGTGCAATTGTGTGTAATTATTATCAACAGATACTGCTACAGTTAAAACAGATGATGTGAGAGTAACAAATGCGTCATATCTTTCATATATCCCCCCAGAGCCACCAAGTATGTAACAACACAAAGAAAACTTTTGTATATTTCAATTATTGAATTTTTTATCTTATAGACCACTTACCAACTAGTATATCAACAACAAGCACAACTACAGCCCCAAAGTCTACAACAGCAACAACAAGTCTACCCACCACAACAGCAAAACCAACAGATCCCCCAAAGCCAACTGAATTACCGACCCCAGTACCTCCAAAACCAACTGAATTACCGACCCCAGTACCTCCAGAGCCTACTCTAGCTCCCACACCTGTACCACATCAACCTGAATGCAAATTTCACACTCTCAGTTTTATTGGTGGTACAATCTTTGCTTGGGGCCTGGTTGGCATTGGTTTTGTGGCGCACAAAGCGTACCAAGCACGCACTGAACACAATTATCACACATTGTGAAGACGCTTGCCGCCTTCAATGGTCTTCTCCAGCTCGAAACTTCTCTTAATATTCAACTTGAATAAGTTCTCACTATTCTGCATTCTTGGCAATCAATACTATGCACTAGCAGGCCACTTCTTTCTTTCAGTAACATTTTGTTCCTAGCTGTTCTTAACGAATCTTTGGCGCAATTTTACAAAACGAACTTCAATACGTGTGATATGTTAACTACGACGATGTTATTGACTGTAGGAATAATTCTAGTTGGGGAATCACGAGTAATCAATACAGGCAAATAGAGGAAAGTAATAACGTCCGAGATGAAGTGCTCTTACAGTTAGAATAGTTGCATTTGTTTATTGATAGACGTGCGAACATTTTGTTGCGTTGTTTTTCTTCGTTTTTTGTATACGCTGGCGATAATGTAGAGGTTATTTTTTACAACGAATTACTTGATTGTTTTATGGATTTATCAGCGTTTATATATGGGTGAACTAGTCTGACTAATTATTTGCGTTTCTGATATTTGTTTGCTGTGTGGTTGCCGCAGTGACGCTGCGTTGTGCGGTGATAACGAATAGATGATTCTTGATGTATTGTACATGTGCAATGATTCTTTGTGAAATATTGCTTTAATTTAATGAGTAGATAATCAATTGGCATGTCGCACTTGACGAGAAAAACGCTCATTTTATCAAGGATTGGATTGCAGTAAGGACTTTTTTGACATGCTTACATTCAACAACTGAAAGCACCGAATTATAAATAGAATTTTATAAATTCATCTGCAGTAGTAATACTTGTGGGACATTGAATTTGTATATGTCGTGAACAGCAATGAAATCGAAATAAACACAGTTCAGTACATGTTAACGGCAGTAAGAATTATTAATAAGAGAATCAACATGTTAATGAAACAAATATAGATTAAGTGATGCAACTCTCCACATTTGGGTGTTTGCTTAGTGGGCCAAAAACAACGGAATCGTCATGTAAACTTTAAACTCAAACAGAAGGCGTGTTATTAAATGCGCGTTACGTGATTGTTGTAATTAATACGTGCAATGTGCACGTTTACCATTTTTATGTAACATCGAGGCATGTTTTGCAATGGTGGCTCGTCCAGCGATCGGACAGGATTCAAGAGAGCGTGTAGTTTGTTATTGAAACTCGTGCGACGCGCAATTGTTTGTTAGGAAGACGTAAAATTAGGTTTTTCTAATTAGCTGACTAAAGTGACTATTGTGTAGTGCATAGATGGAAAATATTCTAGATTAATTAAGGAATTCCTTTGGATAAATGAGATTTTCGAATCAAGTAAAAACAGGTTTCAAGTCTGACAAAAAAGGTTTGTGTCTAGTTGATTGACATCTTACTTTGTATTTTAGATGAGTTCATAAGTTCATTGTTTTGAAAATTGTTCAGTCGAAAAGTAACATTGGTTTTGTGAATTTCGTGCCTTCTTTAAAACACTGAAATTAGATTTGATGAACTTGTGTGAAAAAATTGAAATTAGGTCAGTACGAATGCACCAATTGGGCCAATCAAATCAGATTACCTTCTTAATTAAACCACACAAAGTGGACATTACGAAGGGACGTCAGGATAATATAAAATTTATTTGTCGCATAATCATGATAAAACTCCTATGTTGGTGTCATTGCAATAACTCTAGGTAGTCTCGGCTGGAAAGGATTGTGCAGCAGCAAGTAATCCGCGAAGAAAATAATCGGATCTGCCGGCCGCTTCTTCACTAATTCAGTACAAGCTTCCACAATAGACTTGTTCATTGTCAACGCACAATAGTCAGTGACTTTATCTAAATCATCAATTATGGGTTCAATTATCGCATTCGGATAGAAATACCGATTCTCCTTATTGGATTCATGAAGGTTTTCTGATCCATGTATCCAATCTGCTTGTGTTTCATGTAGGCCAAACATTTTCCGCATGCTAAGTGGGAAAAACCATTCAGCCTTCAAAGATCCATCAGGTCCGATGAGGCTCAGCCATCTTTTTATTACATTCATGGCGGATATACAAATGGCGAGAACTGGCGCATCACTGACGCTGACCA
Source organism: Ecitoglossa quadriceps (assembly GCA_027574925.1). NCBI lineage: Eukaryota > Metazoa > Arthropoda > Insecta > Coleoptera > Staphylinidae > Ecitoglossa > Ecitoglossa quadriceps. The sequence continues at coordinate 102,004 of JAODGC010012349.1, read as the reverse complement.
CTAGGTGAGCAAAGGAAGGTGACCCGTAGTACTTTGAAAAAATTTCTGAGACTTGTTCAGGTGTGAGATGAAGAACTCTCAGCTGAAATGGATGTGGAAAAATGGTATTATTTTGGGATTAATTGGGATTGAGTTTTGACTACGTACACCTAGAATTTGAAAACCTTCTTCAAAAATAACGCGTAATATGGTTTCCTTAAATGGCACGGCGGGTGGTTTTATAATTACAATGGTTCTTTGCAGTCCCATATCTTCAGAGCTCACATAGGAGCTTGTAAGAGAGGAGAGAGTTTTGTAACATATATCTATAGGTTCGATGAAGAATTTCATGTAATCTTCCATTAGACTTCCTTCATGCCGAGATCTATCTGACATTGAATATTCACCATAATCTAAATACTCATTATCATCCTTGAATAAATAAGTTAATTTATAATAATCTGATCCTCTATCACGATCCCAATACGACGAAAGTGATTCGTCACTGAACTTGGATGTTCCGTATTTGTCCTCATCACCGAACAGATCACCTGTGTCCAATCCTGCTCCGCCTTTCTTGGCATCTAAAGGACATACTCCACATGTGCAGCATCTTCTTACACCAGGAGGACATGGTTTACCATCGTCATCTTGGGATTCAAATAAACTTTCGTCATATAAAGCGCAATCAGGTTTATGTTTCTTGGCTTCTACATTCTGATCTTTTGGAGATTTTTGCAGTGATGGTGTTTTCTCTGTACCTTGTTCTGCAGGGAGGTTTTTGGCAATAACTGCTGCAATTACATCATCGCATGTCTCTTCTTTTCCGTCAAGTTTGTCATCCCATTCTAAATTTGATTTTTTGGAGAGGATTGATCGGAGTGATTGGGTCGATGGTTCTGTTTCACGAAGGGTAAAGGATGTCAATGTGGGTTGGCGAGATACAGTATCAGGTGTTTCAAGTGGTTCTGATATAGAAACTGATTTCGAAGGTTTTCGGTCTGCTGGTTGTTCAAGTTCCGGAACTACCTCAGAATTATCTGTTTTCTCGTCGGTTTTATTGTCATCTTCTGCATTCATATTCGTTAATTGCTGTTAGATAATAGGTATAAATCTTGTAAATGTACAAATACTGTGCTGGTTTGACAGTGATATTTTTGTTTCAGAAAAATGATATGTAGGTTTGTTCGTCAGTTGGTCTACGTTGGCGCCAAATTATGGAATAACGAGATACAATTATACCAGCAGGCAAGTACCACAAGTGAAACAGTTTAGTACCATTCAACATGGTTGTATCAATACGTAACCAGTAGCAGTTGGAAGAGTATTATTGATTCACTTGTGTACAACTCAGGTATTTCGATTGCGTACGTATTTGTTGTTATTGCGTTTGGTGTGTGCCTGAACGCGTGCAGTTGTCGATTTCCCCTGCAAATAAAAAATACAAAAAATAACCGCTCCGGCGTTCCGTACCAAGTGTTTTGTCACACTTGGGTAGCTCAGGCACGGATCTCCACGTCCATGGCGCTCATCCACGGCGGGCTCTGCTGTTTCAAATCGTTCGGCGCGAGCGCGGCACGCATCGTGGACAACAGCGCGGTGCCATTGTGTTGCCATTCAAACTATTGCACGAAAATTAGCCAATTTATATTATACATTAGTTAAGAATTAATCTAAAACACGTGTGAATGCAAAGGACTCTGCAGCCTGTTAGAAGTGTTGGGGTTTCGGAAGAGAATCGTGTTCATCAATGGTTTAAGTTGGCGCTTTATCCATGGATTTAAATTCAGATGGCCGTTGTTTACAACACCGTCTTTAAGGTAATGGTCAGCAAATCAGCTACTTCCTTCATTAGACTGCTGAACAATTTGAAAAGTTCATACCGTATCGCTTTCACATTTCTTGGAACTTTTACGAGAATTGCGTTACTATGGTTTGGTAACATTGATTCTTTGAAGCGAACAAAGGCAGCAGAGACAATGCATGACAAAGTACAACAAGTAATTGCGTGGTGGTCATCCAACGCCACGCTTTTTCCGATTTTCTATATTTTACAAATTTTCTTTTCTTTGCTCTTCGTTCTTCAGGCGTATTGTTCCAACACTGATCCAACTGGTTGATTGTCATTACATCGAGCAATGCACAACTTATTTCTAGTTAAATAGAACAGAACTGCTTAATTTCTATCTTTCTAGCATTTTTTATTCAAATTATTTGTGCGCCTCATGCGTATGAAGCAAACTGCAACTGAGATATAAAATTTAATAATTGCGCCAAGAAAAATCGTAGCGAGTTATCTAATTAGCTCTGAATGTGGAGTTATGTGGAATAATTACATATGTAGCGAATGGAAATGGTAACAGAGTCATGACGTGATTCACATGGCTGGGAATGGCTGTAATGACTCTTGTCGGTCATGATTACAACCTGCTGACAATTGTCATGGTTGAAATGAATTGATCAACTGAGGCCCATGGATGGCTCAGTTTTCAGTCGCTTGCCAGGAGCGTAAATTGAACTGCAAAGGGACTTGTTTATTCCATAGACATCCAAATTTAAGCCCTGATGTAATCGGAATGGATGGTGTTCTGGGTAGAAACGGTTTGGTGTGTAGGTTAATTATGGGCATTGGCAAATAACAGAGAATGATATCATTAAAAATTGCTGCTTCGCCTGCGTTGCAAGGCAATGTACAATGTGCAATGGAAATTATTTCATGAACCAGGAAACGAACGATGCACAGTGCACGCATTAAGCGATGCCGGATTCACTGTTTTCAGAGTCGCGAGACCGGAAACAAGATGCTTTATTGATCACGCGCATATTGCTCCTAATTTCCAATGCTACACGAATCAATTACCCACAACAAATAATCACGAATTCAATCATGGGTTTGGAATGTGTTTAGTATACAGAAAATTTGCTATAATTTATCATTTTCAGAAGTAAATCATCCACGTGGATCTTTAAGGATTAACTGAAATTTGATGCTTTGTGAGTTTGCCATAATAAATTCATTGCAATTGAATTTACTCGCTAATTTCGGGCTTGCTGGAGCCCGTTTCAACGCATCTTCGACTTCTGCAACATTTACATACTTTTCCGGACTGCTCTTCGAAGCGAATTTTGCACGATACAGCTGTAGCACATGTTTTAGGTTTTTCTTTTGGCACTTCAGGTGCAGAGTTTTGAGTAGCACAACTTTTAACCATCATCACTTCATCACTGCTGTATTTACCAACTTCTGCTTTGCCTTGTTTGGTGGAATATGCTTTGGTAGCATCACCACAACTGACGTTACTTTTTTTATTCTCATTGGGCATTGAATCTATCAATGCTCCTCGTCGGCATGATCTTGATCTACATGAAATTACGCTTTTTGTGGATGAATTTGAAGCGCATGATTTGTACGTTTTCTGTGTGGCCACTGAAAGCCCTTTTTTACATGTGCAATCCTTTCGACGTGGAATCATAGATTGCTTGTCTGATTTAGCGGAAGTCAAAGATTTGTTATTTGTGATGGAAGGCTTGCAAGCACATATTATTTGTTTGTGCCGAGCGCACTTTTCAGCACTGCTGGGTTGGAGTTGAGTTTCATCGGATGATGATTTGTCGCTATCACCAGCAGAACTCACATTAGTCTTACATTCATTTGGACTGGCATCAGCAGTGGAGTCTTGTGGTTTACATGTACAAAGTAATTTGCTTCTGCTGCAACTCGTTTTACGCATAACCTTCTTTTCTTGCAGTAAAGGTTGGTCGTACTCACTGGAAAGAGTATTGGTATCCGAAGTTGTGTTGAAACTCGAAGAAGGTGGTCTACGTCGTCTACTTCGAGGTTGTCTTTTACTACCTTTGCCCATTTCTGGTGGTAGTCTTGATACTTGGGCATTTGCAGAAGCACCAGGTGGGTACATATAAGGAGGGAATGCATAGCACATCATAGGAGGTGGGTAACACATTGGAGGCATTGCTCCACCCATGTAACTTAGAGGTAAACTACTAGAATCAGCCATTCCAGATTGCTGCATTGGATCTGGGTACTTCATTAAATCCGGTATATTCAATTCTTTAATCCTTGATCTCAATTGGTTAATACCATCTTTAATGGGCTCCATTTCTCTCTTGCATGATTCTAGAAGTGCTGCAATTCGTTCAGTTCTTGTTTGTGGTGGTTTACCCATACTAACTGTATTATTAGAAGAGTTTTCTGTTGCTTTCTTCCCACGGGAACACACATACGAGTTTGCCTTTTTCATTACGTCTGGTACACTTGCTGACATGTTTTTCTCCTTCTTACTATTTTTCAAGCATGAAATGATACCGCTTTTCTTCTCTATTGCTTCCTTGGTTGACCCTTTAGGTGGAGATTTGTTTGCGGTATTTGCAGCAGGAAGATTTGGCTGTGATGTGCTTCCACTAGGATTACACAGACAATTATCCAACTTCTTATTAATGTCTGTATCACTGAATCCTTTCTTGCTTATTTTTACAACACATGTTTCATTTTCACACAAATCATTTTTATTTTGTTGACGCATCTTCTCGCGGTAGAGAGGTCCACACTTACGGTTCGGATCTTTTTCGACCTTTTTAATCAAGCGTTGACATGGATGAGGCCCTTTTCGAATGAGAATTTTTTTGGCCAGTGCAATGTCATTCCAAGGCATTTCAACATGTGATGAACATGGTCCCACGTCAATTTCATCATCAAAGTATCTTCTCACGCGGTCAAGATAAATCTCGTTGTGCACTTCATCCTCGGGATTATACACCTGGAATGGTTTCCGAGGTGGGAATGGTCGGCAGTGCGTAACAGGAATCAGATGCTCTTCTTCAGACTCGTCTTTTATCTCAACTTCACCCGCACTAATCATCGTAGTCATTTCAGCATCTATTCTAGCCTTTTCCGCAAGGATTTGCTTTTGAATTTCTTCGATATCCTCTGATTTGGAGATGTTGTCCTCTAAAAATTCTTTGGTTAAGATTAGCAGTTGTTCTTCAGTGATTGGTCTGACAGTCAGTTCTCTTAATTGGGCAAGCACCACATCTGGAAGAGCATCAAAAAGTGGCGATACAATTTTGCCTGCGTTTGCTGGGCTTTCTGGTGCTGGTTGTAGCCGTTTCTGAAACAGATTTATACGCCAAACTACACTAAACTAGATATTCTAACAAAAATATAATACTTTCGGAGTTGGTGGGAGCAAAAGCATATCCCAAGGCATTTCCACATTGCCAAGACAGGGACATGGCTGAGGTTTGACACCGGGTAAATTGTTAGGGCAGAAAATACAGTCGTTTAAGAAATCTGTCTGCGTAAATGCGTCATCTTGATCAAGGCCCTCGATGTATGCCTCTGCATAATCCTCCTCCACTTCCCAGAGAAACAGAATATTCTGTGACATCGAACTTTGTTTGTTAGGCTTTGACTTGCCTTCCATTTCTAGAGCTTTCTTGCAGTGCAAACACCCTTGGGAATAAAGGCAATTACATTTACAATTAGTTCTCATTCTAGCTTTGTTTGATTGATCAGTTTTGACGCGACTGGTTGCTAGATCTGAAGATGCTTCACCACTGCCTTGGTATGACATTAGTATTGGCGTAGAATTGGCAATTCCCAACCGCCCACTAGTTAGCAGCTGGCACAACTCAGCTAACTTCTCGGCGCAAATATTAAAACCCATGGTATTGCTGTTTGAGCCAGATGTGACATAAAGCTGGCAATCACAGGTACATGATTTACTCTTGGTTTTCCTTGTACACTCCTCAGAAACTTGCTGGTCAACACATTCATTGCATTGTGTTTCCAAGTCTTTGCTTCCAGTCTCACCGTACCGAAGGCTCATGCGTACGGCTTGTGCTTCAATGAGATCGGAAGTCATATTAACGCCAGAAATCATCTGAGCTTCTATTTCATCTAAATTATTCCCAGTGATGGGGTCGATGTTTTCCTCATAGATATCCTCTGTAATAATATCCTCAACTTCATCATACCATGATTTTATTTTTTCAAGGACTTCACTTTCATCGTAACATTGCAAGCATATTTGTTCGATGTCTTCAGACGTATACCGGCAAATGGGGTGGTTTGCTATCTGGGTATATTGAAGACGTGTAGAAGATGTACGTACTGGCGGAGCAATTTCTCCATATTCATCGCAGCATTCTTCGCAAACATTCCAGATCTCTTCAATGGCAAAGCGGCATGCACTGTCATTAAATCTGGTTGAAGGGTTGCGTGATGATGTTGAAGGGACATGAGAACTGCGCTTACTTTGTGCTTGCGATAATCTTGCATCAGCATCTGAAAGAAATTTATTATTTTACATTATGTCGAAGAAAGCGAATAAAGTAATAGTACTTTCAGTATTGCTCTCTTTGGGCCCCATTCCCAACACGGTCGTCTCAGCAGTCATATGATAATAGTACGAATGTAGATCTTTATCAACATGTTCCATTGATGCATTTGGTGTAAAAGTCCTCGATGTCTGTACTTGTATATTGCACACCACATTGGCAACATCATCCAGTTCCAAGAACATGGGACGTACCATAATGTTGGTCTGGCATTCCTCATCCACATTTTGCTCCTTCATGCTATCTTTCCTTTGTCTTAAATTACCCTTTCTAGTGCAAATAGTTAACAAAACTTGCATAAAATCATCGGGGTCCCACGATGAGTTCTCGTCAAAACTATCAATATGGCTATATGATATATTCTCTGCAAATTTCAAAACAGTCTTCTTTGGTATGTCTTTGACTTCAATTGCATCACTCAGAATGTGGGAATACGGCGTGTATCTAAGGCAGTCCTCGATATGATCATAGGAATCATCAATTCCCAGGCGGGTTTCGGTTTGTATACCGCGATGGCACAAAACGTGGATGCGTTCCGGAGGATCGGAAGGTTCTTGAAAAGGCGGGTTTACAGACAAGAGGGTTTGGACAGCTCTGTCATTATGAGCAATCGGCATAATGCCATGAACATGGTTCGAGCATATTCAGATCTAATCAACACTGTGCTTATTCAATATCTTATGCAGAATTTCATTTAATTTTGGAATTATCACACTGAATTTACATACAACACACTCACCAAAAAACACAAGACTTTGATGCGTACATCAGGGCACTAGGATTTTGGATAATGCAATCTTGATAAGTGTCACCTTATTTGTTTAATCAGTGACGTCTGTTAAGTTAAATTTAATTCTCTGTTGTTTTTTTCTTATTTATATGCGCGGATGAATTTGATTCGGCTGCCTTTCCAGGTGGCAAGCAGTAAACCTCTGGGGTTTGAATTAAACTCTTGTCATAGACAAATCGGAGAGGCGTTGGCGATGCAATTTTTTCTTCTTCCACTCGCGGTACATCCGAATGCCATCTCCGAGGAAGTAATTGGATGGCACATCTTCATGTTGAGGGTTGCAGCTAGTTTCGCAATTGAGAAGAATCCTAATTAGATTTGCATTTGAAAAAGAAGTGTCTGCACTAGTAATTTCACTCATTCTCTACCGAAATTTCACTTGAACAAGGTAAACATACAAAAAGGCAACTGACTAATGACACAAAAATTTAATTTGTCAAGCAGGTATCATATTCATGCTTTAAATCATTAGCGCGGTGGTAGAAAGTGATGTTTATTTATTTGATACGGAGCTTTATTTATTCAAAAATTTCAGTTTTTAATTGTTTTAAAAGGTTGTAAAAATACATACACGCTTTTTTACTACGCACAAACAAACGGTTTTGTTACTAATTAGTAACAATTAAATACCACCTGCGTTAGAAAAGTATTAAATAAAATAAATATGAACAGTGCATGCTGTGTGTAATAACATTTATGTGATATACATAAAAACATATATTTAATATTAATTATTAAGTTGTTATTTAATCAATTTGAACTGTTAATAATTTATAGTATAGAGCCCTCTATGTGATATTAGAGGAGTAAATGTATGACAAGTGGTGGTCGTTGCCGCTCAACTTGTTCGCAAGGCGGCGTGCCCGGCGTGCGCTCTCCGTCGCCATTCAGCAACCAGCTGTGGTTGTGCGCGCTTCGTGAGTGAGTCATGTCGTTCGCTGCCGTCTGTAGCGGATGCAAAATATTCCATCGTGAAGCGTCGCTTTCCGCTGACGTTATCTCAAACGCGTCTTCCTCGAGTATCTAGTGCAACCCAGTCACCTGCGTGCGTGCCTTTCCGTTTGCGGGTGGTGGTGAAATCCCCGTGCACTCCCTAGTGTTGCTGCGCTTGAATCAGCTGACCTTGTTACAACTACAGCCGTGCGTCGGGCGTATTTTCCGTGAACCAGTGAGAAATGTGGCGAGACTCGCGCCGTAATGCGATGCGTCGCCGAGAAACGTTCCTAAAGTGAAGATTTCCCGGATATTTGTGTCGCGTTTGTTGTTTCGTGTGCCGCCGCGCTCGAACGCAAAGCAACCAAGCCAAGTACTTAGGGAGATAAATCAACGATGAGCAGTCGCAGCTATTATATTCCCGGTGCCCCTTTTCTGTATACGGTAAGTGCTAAACCATTCAATGTTGCCAATGGGAATCTAATGGATCAGATGGCGTATAGCACTTTGGATTGCATAAAAGTCTTGCTGCTGATGCGGAAGCAATATGCTGCTGTAAGGAGAATAATGAGCACAAAGTCTTTTGTTTTTAATTCGAAATGAGAGTACATTGAGCTCGCACTCTCGGCGCAATCGAATCATTACCCACATAAAATACAATAATAAACAATCGAATAAGTTTGCTGCAAGAATGTGGAGAAAACCTCACAAGGCATAGACGTATAGACATCATTTGTTGACATATTGCCATGATTCATTTGTTTTTAGCTTCGAAAAGTCCCAATATGAGTCAAATCACCATGCAGGGAATATTTGCTTCAACTTGCAATTGCAGATTATTACTGGTTATTGAACGTGTGATGTTAACGAAGCTTATTATCAATGATTTAATGTCTACTTGTCATACTCTGTTTCTGTGGAATTCTGTTGAGGATGTGTTTATTGATTTACTTCTTTCTGCTGGATCCAACTGGTACAAGGTACGAACATTTACAACTATTAATAGCATTTTAAGCAACGTGTATTTTGTTGATCAGACTAGAGTTGTGCGTTTAATATCATTGCAACTGATGGGTGTAATTATCAGTACGTACATCTTAGGGCCTTACGGTGTCGGGAGAAAGTTGATTATGATTTAATTCATTAGCATGTGAAAGGACAGGGTATATTAATTGGGATGTGAAGATCTTGTTATTAAGTAGCTGTTAAATTAATGCATGCGGTGCATAAAGTGTGAAAGCTGTCATAAAAACTGTTCTGGTTTAAGGCGCAACGAAAGAATTAAGAATGATTTGAGTGTGTGGTGTTCCATTATCGTGGATAATGAGACAATCTTGAATTGGTACTAGACAAACACAACATCAGAAGTATTTAATAATCGGTTGAAAATCGGTTGAGATGGACTGGCCATATAATCTGATTTTAATATCCCAAGTAGATGTGTCACTCCTGTGACGGATTCACTCAATTTCCTTGCTTTTCAATAATCCTCACCGTTAACATTTTGTTCCTATGTGGAAACAAAACCAATGGTTATTGATTGTATATTTACTACCTGGTGTTGTCTATTATTACCCAGCCAATCGGGTGCTTGATTATATTTAATGTACGTTGATGGTGGTGCCGGGAGCAACGTGACGATGACAGATGAACACCAAGAGTATCATGACCTATTCTGACATTCACAAGACACTACAATAGATTTGCTGGAATGAACTCGTCATGTTTGGTGTCATAATGATGCGGGTGCCTTCATTGCTATTAGGCATTCATACTGAATAGTTTTATCTTGTTTATTAATTTGTATGCTATGGTACAGGTTGAAAGTGGGAATAAGGGTTACTCATTGGTTTTTTTTTTATTTTAAGGGAGGCAATAAAACTAGTGTGTTTGTACTACATAATACATAGAGTTTATTTTCTAAATAATATATTGGGGGTTTATTTTAGTTTGTAGGCTGGATTTTTATGACGATGGAATTTAAAGTTTATTTGTCGAGTGCTAAAATTAACGACAGTCTCGGTTATTTATATTTT